>QFEZ01000265.1:0-138784 GCA_003316425.1 Russula lepida | reverse complement strand
GCCCAGTGTCTCGGATTTCGGAACGAAGAGCAATGCCAAGACGACCGAGTCGTTCCGAGTCGTTCTCATAACTGGAGGTACTGCTGTTACATGTCCTCACATCTTTATCCAAATTATACAACGACACACCTCAAGCGCCTGGACCTGTGACGGTGGCTAGTGGCTAGCGCATAAAAAGTCACATCCAATGGAGTCCGGTATCTATTCGGATCGGTAGCATCGACGTTATAGTCGACTATGATACACTTGAAAGAAATTTGGTTGTTAACGCGATGCCTTCTCACCGTTGGAAACTCGTATCTTCGAAACCGAGTTTGTAACAGTCTATTCAATGGCGTCGCGCTCGCCTGGGGTATCCACATCTCCGATACGCTCTGCTATGCGTCTCAGGTGCCACACGCCACTGGCAGATCTATATTGGAATTATCGACATACACCCTTGACTAGACGATAGTATCACTATGTCAAGTGCAGCTGGGTGACTCGGATGTCCAGCTTTTCTGGTGGCACTAGATCAGCGTCTCGGCATCATGATCCGGAATACGTGATGCGCATCATCCCGAAGGTTGTTATGCTGTGATGCACCACTACATGGGGTCCAGCTGTCAACTACCTTTGTCCTGGCGATCCACGGCTACATCATTCCGGGGTAGACTCGCATTTGTCCAGCTTCTGATGTTATCATACTAGCTCTTTACAGTCGCTGTCGACGATGCATAAACTTCCGTACTTTTTTACTTTTTATTGTCAAGTCCTTGTAAATATGAGTTTATGTGACTATACGGTAACAGGGCCTTGGTAAAGTGGGGTCGTCGATGAAAAGATCTTCATCAGACCGAGATTCGCACTTGATAAAAGGCTCGGCGGGGTAATCGCTGCGATGTGGGTGATACCGAGAAATTGGGTTTGATGGGAATAAAATTTTGGCATACTTGTGCTCGTTTCTCTGAACTTGAGGCCGTTATGAACATGCTGCGACTTATACAACGCGGGGTCGCGAGGCCCCTATTGATGATATGATGCTTTTCACCCATCGAACATCTACTGGAGTACGTGTTTACCCCCTCACCTGCTCACAGCCTGCTTTTGGTCCTCTTCGTTTTGGTCTTGGCCCTGCTCCTTTCCAAGGTCGTTCTCGCCTCATTTTAATATCATAAACGATGCCATTGCTTCATTCTTCGGCTTAACTTAGTCTTTCCTTGGTCTGTGTTACAATTTGTAAAGCAAATCATAATACGGCATTCACAGGCCGAGGATCTCTGAGTATGTTTTGTTCGGGCGGTGGGTGGGAAAGTCGTGCCATATCACTTACTATAAAATATGAATCTGATAAACTATTTCCCATTCTACGATGGCATAAAATGTTTGACACGTTCACCGGGGGCAATCAATTTACGATAGTTGTGTGATATTGCTGTACAACACTGGAACAAGTGACATCGTTTTTTTACAAAGTAACAAAGCAACAAAGACCTCTAGGTTCTATAATCTTACAGACTCAGACCGTAAACAGCGCTACAAGCAAGCCGACAGCACCAGCACCACCAAATCCTGTCGTGGTGAGCCCACTGGCGCCATTAGAAGCGTTAGTAGAAGAGAAGTTGGTACAGGGGATATTGGATGGGATGGTAAAGTTTTGCACCAGTGTCAGGTCTGCGCACTGCATGAAAATAGAAAGTTCAGTCATACGGCCATATGACTCCATGACCCATGGAAGATGAACAAGCGACCCTAAGACTCACCTGGTAAAGCTTGCCATCCCCTCCATTGTAGACAAACTGAAGTGTCACGTTGGCACCATTTGAAACGCCACTAATTCCAGTTTTGGACAGGTCGAGCGGGATGCAAAAGCCACCAGTTCCAATGGCACTGGCAAAGTTTCGGGCCAATTGCTGTCTTCCAGACGAATTAAAGTTGTCGAAGGATGTCGGATCTTGCACGGTTGAAAGCAAGATGCCAACTAATATACTGAGTCAACCGTCAACGACTCGGGACGATTAGTACTCGGACATACGATTCCAGTTCGGATGCTCCGAATTCAGCGTGACGAATCCCCCGCTGAGGGGGAACTCGCTCCTGTTACTCACGGCATTCGGATAGTTGTCTAACGCGAACATAAGGCGTCGCATCATGGACAAGAAGCGGGCTACATTACCACAAAATTTGACTTCATTGTCGCCATCGAAGCGGCCTCGGGGCGGTGGGAAGGACAACTGGAAGTGGGCATTGACCGCAGTGATTGTGCTAGCCAGCAGTGCAAATGCAAATGTAGAGAACTTGAACTTACAATGCATTACTGCTTGCTAGCTAAGCAGCAAGACTTCTCAGTGCCGTCAGCGGCACAAGATGATTCAGACACCGACTAGGACGTCTGCTTTCTAAGCAGGCATCAATTGGAGCTCCGATGCAAACTTAGCTGAGTCCAAAAATCAAAATTTCACAAATCTAGTAGTAGGGCGAGATCTAACTCCAATAACCCAGCGCAAATATACTCTATTTGAACCTTGGCCAACAACGGTGACTTTATATGTTGGGTTTCAGTCAGGTTCCAAAAAGTATGAAATTTCTTTTCATCTCTGTTAATTTTTTTAAAATTTTTAGTGGCCACGGTTGAAATCTATATTTATCACCTAGATAATAATCAGGTCCTTGTAAACATAGGGCAGGATACATAATTTGCAGGCAGTGACAATCAAGCTGCCACACATCACTCTCAGTTGTGGATTCTATCAATCAGAGCCAGTATCCGTCGAAGAACCCGTCTCGTCACCTTCAACATCTGGTAAACATCACCGTCACTCAGACACGCACCCAATACAAGGTAAACATACATGCTTACCAACAAGATAATCCGTCTCAGGCCGCCTCGTAATCGGTGGGGGTGGTCGCGGTGGGCTTGGGATACGAGAAGGAGTACTCTTGTCTCCCACGATGCTGCCGGCGGTTATACCGTTTGGCTTTCCATTTCCGAGACCGAGAACACTGGAAGTGGGAGTGGCTGCGGTGGCAGGAGAAGAAGAGCGTGACCCAGCAGAAGCTCCTGTTGCTTCGATTTCGAGGGAGAGCGCGATTGACGACTCCCGAAGACGCGAGGGTATCTTAGATTGGGACTTAGACCCAGGAGGAGCAAGAGGAGTATTCTGTCCAGAGTTATTAGCGCATGTGAGCGAATAATAGAATTCTCAGGGCTCCTCACGCTTCCAGTTCGCGCAAGAGGAGCTAGTGGTGGTGTCAGCGTTAACAAGACGGGTAGGTCATCTTTGATTCAACGTACTCGCCACTTTTTGTTTCTTTGTTTTCGTCGGTGAGGATAATGGTGAACCGGGCTGCGACACATTTACGAGTTAATCGATTATTCTCAATAGAAACAAGGAAAAGAGCAGCACACCCGTTTTCTGGTCGACAGGGTGTCCCCATCGTCATTGATGGCGGCGGCGGCATTGCTTGCTGGAAACGATAAAATAATGACTTGAGCCTTTCGTACACAACGCAGAGACATTTATCGCACCCTTAGGCTTATTTTTTGGTGGTCTACCCTTTTTCTTAGGTCCCGGCGGGGGGAGGGGGGCGTTGTGATCAGACGCGTTCCCGTTCTCCGAGCCTGGGTACGGTGAAACGGAGCGTCCCGCATCCGACCCGAGTCTACACCGGTGCACATCACCATCAGAACGATAGCATGGCGCCAAAGCAAGCAAACAAAAGCCCATACTTCGACTTGGATGTCGCGCTTCGGGCGGCTGCTCTTCGCGTACCTGTGCCGATACCGATACATCCACTTAGATGAGATGCATAACGGTTAGAAGCCATCTAACGCGCAAAATAACGAACGGCAAACATCGTAAACGACAACTTTACAAGGTGTGAATGAAGGATATGTCGCACGTACTGGCCGTCCACAACCGACACAATCGAGTAGCACGGCACCGTCCTTGTTTACACCGCCGTTTGGTGTACCGGCAACAGTCGGGGTCCCCGCATCCCTCGGTGGTGTACCCGCTCTCGAGCCGGGAAGCGTGCTCTGTGATGCGGTGGCTGTCGCAATGGCGCTTGTAAGAGTGGGTGTATGCACTAGATGCAGACATTGGCGCGCGCGCGAAAAAAGAAGGAAAGGGCAGGGTCCCCGCGCGTCATTCCATCAGTCCGGAATTTGTCATGGGTAACATGAAGTATCAATCGTACCTTGTCTGCAACTGCGTACGTCGCATTCAGCACGCTGTGAGCGGCCCATTGGAAAGAACACATACTGTGTCTGGCAGACGTCACATTTCCTCTTGTTCCGTGCTACCTCCTGGTGCGTCTGCAATGCAACATCGACAACGATGTCGTCCAGCAGTGCCTCAAACAGCCTCGATGCCTGGTCACATTCAGTTTTAATACTTTCTGAAATAATGAGGTAAGATGAGTACCAGCTTATCTAGAGCATCATCGCGATCGGCTTTGGCCATGATATTGACAGCCGTTTGGTACACACATGTACTCTACTCTGGGTGAGCGTCTTGTGTGAGATGTGAGAGTAACACTGTCACGTGCAGCCAAATGTAATTAATTAATCTTTTCTCTAGCGCGAAAGAAACATAGAAAGAGTGGACGCATACAGCGAGCTAGGTATCCGATATACACAACAGCAAAGGAATGAATATGCGACGCGAGACGGGAGACCCGAACAAGATCGAAGCAGGAAATCAGTCACATCGTGTGGACCAGTTGTGAGCTGACATCTAATCTCTTGCCAAGCGTGAGATGGTGAATATACCGACGATTACAACCGCAAGAGCACCAATGCTTGCTGGGAGCAATAAATCACGTGGAATCCCGAAGACCTCGTCGGCTTGTGGTGGATGAGCAGGCGGCGGCGGGTCGGATGGGGTATTCTCACGGAGGGCGGCCTCACTCTTCTCGACCTCCTTGATCTCCTTCTGCGCGGCAGCAGCGGCGGCGGCTGCCTTGATCTCGCTCTTTTCCGCACCTGCCTCGGCCCAACCTCGTCCACCTTGCACAATGAGAACTACACGATCGACTCCCACATTACGCGCGATCTTCACGGCATCTGCAACATCGCTGTCGGATGTCATGAGGACAGTGTCCCCATCTGCATCCGTATAGGCTAATTGGAAGTCGGCTGGTTCGGGGACAGGATCATTTTCGTTGGTTGGCTTGAACTCCGTGAAGAATGAATCGGCGGTCAGCTTCCCACCAACGATGTCGCGCAGATTTTCGATGTTATCCTTCCGCGCCTGGAAGCGATGGGTGTTTCCGCTCGGAGTGCGGAACTTGAAGACGTAAGTGCCATCATCCACAGGAACCACCGGCCCCGTGATAGATGGCACATTCACGGCTATTTTACGACCGTATCCCA
Organism: Russula lepida; assembly: GCA_003316425.1. Lineage (NCBI taxonomy): Eukaryota > Fungi > Basidiomycota > Agaricomycetes > Russulales > Russulaceae > Russula > Russula lepida. Next base: position 133,428 of record QFEZ01000265.1, on the reverse strand, counting down.
CCGCAGACCCGTCGTCCGCAACAGAGGCCGAATCATTCGGGTGTACCTCTGAGTGTGGGGATTGTTGGAGGTGCGAAAGGCTAAAAGACGAGTTGTGGGCATCTACCGGCATATGAGAACCCGAATATGCAGACTCAGTGTCATCGTGACCACCGATGGAGTCGAAGAAACGACCCCACATAGGGCCACCTTCCGCATCCTGAGCATTTTCCCCAGCTCCCTCGGCCGTCATGTGATTCATCTAATAAGGTGGGTGAATACGAAAATGCCCTGTAGTATATATGATGATGTACCTGTTCGAGGGTCGCGTACGTCAGTTTCAGTACGTCGACTATAGCGACCAGCCGTCCATCCTCTTCCACAACAGGCAAATTCAAGTAATGTCCATCTGGAGGACCACTGATTAACAAAATCCACGGGTTACTTGAATAATTAGTGACACGCACTGTGCATCTTCTTCAGAGCATCATGTATAGTCGTTGTGGGAGATGCCGTGTCAGGGTGTGGCGTCATAACGCGTACAACGCTGCACATACTTGCGTCCAAGCCGGCCGCAATGACGCGCAGAACGACGTCTTTGCTGGTGAAGATGCCAGCAATCTTAGGATGTGCGCCTGGGGTATTCGTCGGCTCCATGACACAGACTGCGGTCGTCCTGCGCTCGCGCATGAGACGCGCCACTTCTCGAACAGTTGCTCTCGGGCCGACAATCGCGGGCTGGGTACGGGAGTCCATGACAGTTGTAAGGTCGGGTAAGGCCGTTTTTTCGCGCAATGCTTCGACATAGGCGAGCATGGCTGCTGTCTGGGAGTTTGCGCCAAGACCAGCGCCAAGCTCAGTCTGGACGCCAGCGAGTGCACTATACAACTTCTCAGATGCGGACGAACCGCGCTCGACCTTGTCTAAGGCTTCATGGAAGACTTTGGTTATGTCGAGCAGGCCAACGACGTTACCATCTTCGTTGCAAACTGGCTAGGATATCGAGTCAGGCGAGAGTGGAGACGAGCACGAAAGTAACACACTAGATGTCTGAAGTGTCTTTCTACCATCAGCTGCAGAGCCTCAGTTGCACTGGTGGTATCCCGCGTCACCATTGGACTGCGGGTCATCACCTGGCTGACTGGTGTGGAGTGGGGGTCAATACCCTCAGCTGTAACCTTTCCGATAGCGTCAGAGTATTGAACAACAGGAAGAGTCGATTTTTTAGGCGTGGCGTACTCGGTATGCCAGGTCCTTGGCGGTGAAGATGCCGCTCAATCCCTCCTCATCGTCAACGACTAAAACGCAGTCTGTCCTCTTTGCCGCACAAAGTTGACTTGCTTCCGCGACGGTGATGGTATCCGGGACTGTGAGCGCGGGACTAGGTTTGAGTGCCGCCACGGTGCCTTTGGCGACGTTAGGTTTGCCCCCGCGTCGGCGGTTACTGTGCTGAGTGGTTGAAATGGTTCGTTTCCGAGAAAGCTCATTCTCAATCCTTTTGCGTAGAGCCTGTCATTGAAAATCAGCCCCCAGGGTTGTGAATCGCATACGCGAGGTGAGGAGAAATAGACACCGCCAGTGTGAGACGCGTATCTCTCACTCAAGCCACCGTCCATGGCACTTCAGAAAGAAAAATTTAATATGAATATCCACCTCGTCCCCAAGAGCTCTCTTCGACAATTTCTTTCCAACTGGAGAGCCAGTGTGACCCGATAGAGATGACATGGAAGAAGAATGAAGAGGAGTATGACGAGACGGTGGTACAGGCGACACGGCGCGTTCAGAGGGGAATGGGACAGGTTCTTGGAGGGGACGAGAGTGAGAGGTCGAGACGGGAATCCGTGACATGGCCGTGGGGCTCTCTGGCAAGCGACTTGACCCGGGCGCCCAAATTTGGTTCACGTGCCTAATGTTACAAGTAGCTCTGTATTTAAATCACTCCTTCATCTTCACCCGTCTCCTTTCCTTGCCGCTCAGGGTCCGAGCAGACCACCAATAGTACCCCCCACCGAGAATCAAAAGTATGAAGAAATTGGCTGCCAGAAATGTCGTATCAGCACTCATATTGAATTTGACCTCCTTTCGGGCTGGGCTGCATACCAATGATGAACCCGGCAACACCGCGGAATAGGTCAAATCCCAGCTGGATGCATGTCTGCATAAATTGCAAAAGCTTATCGAACCAAAAGTGGCCGAAAGCCAAGACAAGATGGAAAAGGGCAACAACGGCCTGTGCAATGGAATATCCTGCTGTAAGGACGGAAGAGACGAAGTCGTTGAGAGGAGCCTGAATAGTAGGATGATGGGACATGTTCGAGAGAGAAATAGGACAATCTGGAATTCTACACCCAACGGATTAAATACGAGACCGCACAGCAAGTCACGTCAACTGACGTCACTTGCAACAGGAGCATCCCAGGAATACATACAAAGTGGAGACCGATAATCTAGACAGACTGTGGAAGCTAAAACTTGTCTCCACTCTCCAATGGAGACTTGAGATAACCTAGATTACTCATCGCTCATGTTCCCACCTATGTACATTTATTGATTTCCGGGGGCAGGTGGAGCCTGGCCGGCGGGAGCATCCAGAGTAGTGCCAGTCCACCTCCCAACCAAACTCTGCAAAGTTCCCCAGCCTTGCTTCACCACCGGCGGCACGTCGGGCTTATTGACGTATTCGTCAATTTTGACCGTGACCCTGACAATAGCCTCCCTGGTGAACGCCGATTGAAAGAAACGCATGCGGACGAAATGCCCGTAGAAGATGGGCGTGATGAACGAGTTGCGGAACATGAGAGCTCCAATGATGACGCGAGCGAGAATAAGTATTTCAGTATACGCCACTACCTTCATGGCCGAGTCGTAGTTTGCTGGGCTCAATGAGAAGACTATAAGATAATCACGGGTAACTGGAGGGCCTACCTCTGACCCAAGCTTGAAGCTTCTTGGATAGGGGGTGGGGGGTTGGCGGTCCGCCTGACGTGGCAGGTGGACCAGGTGGGAGAATTTGAGGCATCAAAGTTGTGCGGGTGAACGTGAGTGCATGGAACAGTGAGAAGATGGTGTAAGGGAAGAGGGAGACTGGAGCCGAAAACAGTTAGCAGAGCCAGATTTTTCACTGCAACTATATGGAACCCACTAGTAACAGGTCCTGATGTGAGCCAAAACAACGCGAGTACGAGATATTGTATATTCTGCGAGAAAACCTTAGGGTATATCGCGTGAAGGCAGGCAGTCGTCACTCACTTCATCAGCAAGGGCACGCTTAACCCACGCGGCGGTTGGCTGAGGGGACTGTCATAATGTGAGACTACGGACCATATCTTTGTATGCGAGTTGCTTACACCAAGCGACTTTCTAGCCACGGAAGTTAATATCTGGCTCGCTCACTGTTGAAACAAATGGTTCACTTACTGGCAGACGATGGTATAACTAACGACTGCCCCGACGTAACTCGCTAGACACACGTCACGATCAGACCCACGCCACGATAGTACAGGGAAGTAAAACAGCCAAACCCTTATACCACCAAAGCGAGACAGTTTTAAAGAAAACCCAGGCAAAAATATACCTGAGAGCAGAAATCAAGAGGATGAAGTGTCCTCCAGCCCAGACGTAGTGCTGTGGCGGCCACAACGGAAAAAACGCAATGAGTCCATGTGGAACTCAAAAAGACGTCTCGACATGACATACCTGCGATGTGGCCATGAAGACAGCCTAGGAGCTCAATAGACGAGAAGAGAGGATAGCTGAAGAGAGACAAAGGATATGCTTGCCGAGTCAGACGAAGCGAAAATGAAGGACTGGGTGGGTTGACGGGGTATGGGAGACTGATTACATAATAAATACACGCCCCGAACACGCGACCTCATCGACTCCAATTCACTTTCTGGCCGCGCTTTCGGTACACTTCCTTCTCAACCTTTCGCTTCCCCAGCCTCTCCATTCGCCGTTCCCTCTCGTTTGCCCCTCGTGGCTTCCGTACCGCCGACTCCGACTCGCTATTCTCCTCCACCTCATCGTCCCGTTTTCGCTTAACTCCACTTCTCCCCGCGCCACCCTTCCCACCGCCGATGCTAATGTTCACACGAGGCGGAACAGCAAATCCGAATGCTTTCCCGACCTTGGCCAGGTCAAGCTTGTTCACGTCGAATATTTTTTTGAGAGAGTAAGACGCATATGCTTGGAGATACGCTCGATAGCCATCCTTCGCAGATCGATGCAAAAAGTAGTTCTTCTGCAGTAACTTTTCCAACTAGCAAATCTTTAGTGCTTGTCGTTTCCGGTTTAGTCTTTAGAAGTCTTACCTGTGACTGAACGTTCGCTATCCGATCTGCTGGGAAGGTGAACTCATTGAGCGGTATCTTGGCTTCTTTGAGGAACCTCAAAAAGCCGAGTTCGCTCTCCAGCAAGAAAAGTAGACTCTTCCCGACTTTCCCTGCACGTGCTGTTCTCCCTACGCGATGGATGTAGTCACGCGGGTCATCTGGAGGGTCAAACTGCACGATCCAGTCAACCCGAGGAATGTCTAGACCTCGCGCCGCCACATCGGTGCAGAGAAGGATACCAGATTCCGCGTTGCAAAATTCGAAAAACGTGGTCGTGCGCTTCTGCTGCTTTTGTTTGCCCTGTAAAAACCACTAGGTCAGAAATTGATTGATAACGTTTTTGTGGCATGCGCACGCACGTGAAGGTCGAGAACAGGAATATCGATATAGTTCAGTAGCTCGCCATGGTACTTGACTGAATTGCAGCTGGAGAAAAATACCACAATTTTCTTTTTGAGGTTCTTTTTGAGGAACGTGAAGAGAAGGAGGAAGCGTCGGTCTGATGGGCAAACTACATATCCTTGGGACAATGTCGTCACTGTACTTGTTTGTTCGGCCCCGTCCACGTCTATGTGGATGGGACCAGGTCGTAATGATATCCGGACCAGATCCTGCACTTTTGTCGTCTGTGTTGCGGAGAAGAGCATAGACTGTCGGTTTTCTATACTTCTTTTCGGCAAGTCTTCGGGCACGACGTAATGAAACGCACCTTTGGGTAAAATGGCAATAATCCGCTTCATTTCCTCTTCGAATCCAATCTCCAATATTCGGTCTGCCTCATCGATGACGAGCGCCTTCAAGTTCCGAAAAACAAATCCTTTGGTATTCTGCCAAATCATATTGGTCCCAGGTAAAATTGGCGAAGCATGATGCACGCACCTCTAAATGGTCCAGTAACCGTCCTGGCGTCGCGACTAGCAGGTTGACACCTTTCGCTAACTTATCGACCTCCGCTCTCCTATTTGCACCTCCCATTACGATTCCAAACGTTTGCGAATGATGTGCCATGAGATCTCTTGCTACTCCGAAGATTTGTAGAGCAAGCTCTCGCGTTGGTGAGATGATAATAATACCAGTCCCTGAGCATGTAAGAGTGAGTGTCCAAAGAAGAGAAAGAAATATGATCCTACCGTTCCTCTGCTTGAACTTCATTCTATGCAGAAGCTCAACAGCCGGGATCAAGAAAGCCAGAGTCTTTCCCGAACCCGTTCGCGCGGCGCCGAGCACGTCCTTTCCCGCAAGAAGAGGGGGAATCGACTTCTCCTGTACCGGTGTCATGGTCTTGAAGCCCATTTCTTCAAGACCTTTGATTGTAGGTTCCGAGAGCTCCAGCGTGTCGAAAGGTACTCGTCCTACAATGCCATCTTGCGGGACGGTGGTCGGCGCGGTTTCTGAACCCGACATTGAATTGTTTTGTTCGGCAGAGCAGAGTGATAATTGTATGCTTTCTGGGTGCGCAGAAAGGGTGTGATCGCGCTCTCAGTAGCGTTCTGAACTAACCCGAGACGAATCCGTAGAGCCCGAAAGCAGTAGCCGTAGATTGAAAGAATGTGTTGACACCGAGTATGTAAGCTCTCGAAAAACTCATCCGTCCTCGTGCCCCTGCCATCAACCAACCCATGGCTAAACCCTCTAAACCCTCACTTTGTTGGTAACTCCTCCCATTCGAATTCCCCCGTACCTTGCTAAAGTCATGCCATTAATCCGGACAACAGATATCCTTGCAGCGGTACTCTCTGTAGCCTCAGCCGCTGCAGGGTACGTCTACGGGGTGTCACGCGGCCAGAGGAGACCCCACGATCAACCCAACAATACGGAGGAGCTAGACGAGGACAGCTCTGGCAGCGATGAGGACTCCGTCGCCGATGGTGATCTCTCCGCCGTGCAGCCCGGATTTATGAAGCCTTGCAAACTTGTGCGTTGCGGCATAATCGCGCCCTCAACTGATCCTTGTGCCAAACTTTTAGGTCCTCATTGTAAGGACTGACCTTAAAATGACATCTGGCAAGATCGCCGCCCAGTGCGGGTGCGTTTCGACATCTTTGTTTTTGATCGACGCGTATGACCTTTCGAAACTCGGAACTGCCTTTTCACCCTGGCATGATTGGGGATAGACACGCGACGCTTGCATGTTACAAAGCATTGGTCAAAAAGAATCCAAAAGTGAGGCTCATAACCCCGTCCATCATAGTTAAACCGACCCACTGAGTCTTTTCGTTCCAGCTAGTCCGCCATTGGGAAGTGACAGGGTAAACCAACTCAACTCCTGGTCCGCTTTGGTGTTTTCGTCTGACTTTCGATACGACAAAGTCAGGCCAAAATCGCCTTGAAGGCCTCTTCGGAGGAAGAGATACTTGAACTAGAGGCCATGGCGAGGAGCTTGAATCTCTGTGCGCGTTCCATTCAGGATGCGTAAGTCATGGTGCTATGTTTTCTGCGAGGTCTGGTCTCACGGAATATCTGCGTCAGGGGAAGGACGCAAGTTGAAGTCGGTACGAGGACTGTTCTTGGTATTGGACCTGGTAAGTCTCCAGTCATGCGCGATGAAATTTTTAATTATTTTGCTCTTTTCTGTGCAGCACCAGTAGAGTTGGTCAACAAAGTGGCTGGACATCTCCGGTTACTCTAGACGTCTCGTACAAGAGACTGATTTATACACATGTTGATCTTACTACTCGTACACGCTTATTACAACACTTCACAAGTTCATACAAAGCCCCTAACAACTGTCTCGCTCATTCAAGAAAGAAAGAGGGAGCCTGCTACCTTCGCTCCCTCATACGCAACGAACATTATCACAATCCTTTCCTCTTCATAGTTCTTGAGAGATTGAACGCCGCTGAGATGAGCGTGACGTGACTGAAGGAGGCCATCAACTCACAATTATGAAGCAATCATGAATGAGATACATACGTGAAGCCTTGCACGGCGTTGCCAAGACTAAATCGAATGTCACAAGCTGGTGCCGAATTTGTAAAGAGAATACTCACCCTTCACCCGCTGGCGATATCTCCTCGGTGCACAGTCCAACATGATTGGTGTATTGCAAAAAATCCTGTCATACGTCAGTCCGACAACTGTTATGGTGACCTCGTTTCGCGCACTTCAAACATTGCTATGGACCGCTGCAGGGCGGCTTTGTCGAATTCGCCGGCACGGGTCAAGGCCTCAATGCACCTGTGTGTGGAGTGAGGTTATGAAATGCACGTCACAGACCTAGGGCCTGCAGACCATAAAGTGCAAAGGCAGAAAGTGCCCTCCTCCCCACCGACGCCGTCGTCAGACAGAGATGTGTCGTAGCGGTAAACGAGGTTCTACATGGCACGCATAAGGAGTTAGTGCTTCGTTATGCGACCCGTTGCTCCACCTACGTTGGCTGTAAGACCACCACGCTCCGGACTTTTCAAGATCGCATCCAAGGTACTCCGGAAGCGAGGATCGGACTTCAATACATGGGCATACATAGGTCAATATGGACCAAAGTGTCACCCGAAACCACTTGCCGCAGTGGCAAAGAACACGAGAGGCATGATGAGCACAGCAGAATCCAGGACGTCGATATCGTCGTAACTTTGTGCAAAGAACTTCTTCTCAGGGTTCCATGCCTTCTGCATTATCTGCTCGTACAGCTCATCGCGCGCCTCCAGCCACCTGTTGCGCCGAGGACAAGGGAGCGAGCGCTTGTCCGCGAGGCGGAGGCCTGATCAGACATTAAGCGGTGTTAAGAGAATCACCGTTTTTACGCTGACCTCGGTCGATCGCCACCCTTACATGTTACTAGTAGTGAAAAAAGTTCTGATCTGCATGATCTAGTACGTACCACATCATGACCTAACCATTCTTTACGTTAACAACCTTTGAGGCGGCTTCGAACTGCATACCTTGGAGTACTGTAATGCAGGAGCTTTTAGCAAGGCAGGTAAAAAGAGAGAAGTTCGGCTCACTGTGAAATGCCTCGTCTTGTTTCGCACCTCCCTGCCAGGAAGGTCGCTAGTGAGGATATCATCGATAACGTTTCTTTGGCGAACTGACCAAATAGATCTAGACTGATGGTCAAACATGGCTGTTGCAAACTACAACAGGCAGAAGATAGAGGAAGCGCAGCACGCACAAATCCGGGTCATTACAGTGGGCAACCACGACTATCAAGGACGAAACTTAGTTAAGGTCAGTGGTGATATGGTGTGAAATGACATACAGTCTACTCTGTTCATCGATATCTCAGGTTTAGGCATTGCCCAACGGATGTTAAAGAAGGACGTACAGATCGCGAACCGCAACCCTAACACGAGAGTTTGATGAGCAACAGCAATGCTGTAGGATAACAGGAGAGGCCATTACCATGTATCATACGACTGGTGGAAGTTGACACATTAGTCGAATTCCACAAGCCACTATGAACTTACCAGGGGTTTACCAAACTTCAAAGTGTGAGAAACGAGCCGCGAAATGTGATACGATGGCGCACCTTTTGCCCGAGATAGATACAATCCATCCTAAAGAGGTTTAAATAAGTTGGCGTCCACCTGTGAGAAAATCAATCCATCGCACAATTCGCCATATATGTCCTGAAGATGTAGCGATGTTAACTCTCTCTGTCAAGCGCATGTGGTCTACCCACAAGTTGAATATGGTCAATAGCACCGTTTCCTATTCTGACTGGCTTTGATCCCTTATGTCCGTCTAAGTGTGTGAGTTCCTTCTCAGGGAAAAGCTTCTCCCCTTCAAGAAAGTCAGAAAAGCCTCGATTAAGCGAGACAGACCGACCGTGAATGGTATACATAATCTGAAGAGAACCATCGGGATTCCTGTCTTTCAATCTATCGTAGATAAACTCCATGTAGGCTGGGGGAGAGCAGGTAGGTCAGATCACTTTTTGGACAAATTGACAATAACCGTACCGTCGGCCTCACGCGTGAAACCAAGACGAATCAAGGCATAGAGCGTGAAGGAGGCATCACGAATCCACGATGCCCTGTAATCCCTGTATCAAGTTGTAGAGAAGCGGTGGAAGCTGACTGCGTGGCACACGCGGAAGCATACCAGTTTCTAGTTCCGCCAATGAACTCGGGTAGACTGAACGTTGGGCTGGCAACCACGGCACCTAAGAAAAAGTTGAGAAATCGTCATAAACATAAACGTTAACATAAACGAACCTGTGGGCTCATAGATAAGAAGTTTCAGCGCGAGCGCGCTGCGATGAACAGCTTCTTTCCAAGAGCCATCATAGGTAGACCTCCGGATCCAGGCATTCCAGTAGTCATTTGTGCCTTGCAACAGGTCGCGAAGAAGGTTCTTTGAAATCGTGAGCATTGCTTACGATAAAACGAAGACTGTATAACGTATACCTTGGTAAGTAGTGGATCTTCTTTCTTGCGAAGGTTGGTTCCACTTAGCAGTTCTGGCATGTCAAATGTTATGGCATAAAATCAACTGATAGCCACGATCAAACTCACGGTCGAACGAGACACCTTGTTGCTCATATTGTTCTTTGATCAGATCGAGGTTATGCGGATGCGTGGGCTTTGGAGGAGTGCGAAGGACAAACGTGACGACTTGACCTTCTACTAAGTCCAGGTTAACACAAATACTTAAACCTTTATGACCGTGAGGCGTCAGATCGAGGGCTTGCAAATGGACAGAAGGTGAAGTGACGCCGTCAATGACTGATTCCGCAATGAAACGGAGATCGAGAGTAAGTTCGTCCGACTCAAAAATCACTTTCTTCTGTTTACTCGAGGCGTTCTCGCAGTTTGTAGGGATTGTGTCATCGGGAACGAACGAGATTCTGTGCTCATGTAGTGCATAGTGAAATGCGGGCGCACATTCAACGCGTATCGGCTGTTTGCCGCGTACCACCTAAGGCGATACACATCAGGGGGTGTCTGGACGATGCAACAGGAGAGGTAGATGCGAACTTCTACGCGACGAATTAACCAATGCAAGAGAGGCTTCTGAGCGGTCGCCGCCGGGTTACGAGGAAGGAAATCTAGGGGGAAAAGGTTGTCTACCCAGTGTGCACCAACTCAGCATGCATCCGAGACACCCACCCGTGACGCTGACAACGCCTTCTTCGTTCAGAAACCTGTAGTAGGGCCGAATGTTTAGAATGCTGAGTGATTAAATGTAGTGAAACCGAATCACTTGGTTTGCAAAACCTGGAATCACAAGGATAGGGCATGAGCAAACCGCTGTGTGGGTGCAGAGGATATTACATTTGAACTGGGAAGGTAATTCTGCTTCGTGGTAAAGGGTATCTTCGGCGAGATCGAAAAATGACCACCCTGGACAAAGGTCAACAATCCAATAGCCCAGATGGATGGCGTTCCTGTGCAATTGGTAATACCTTGTCTTTATCAAGAATCCGTGCAAACACAGAAGGTGAGTCAAAGTCAGGAACGCAATAGCTCTCGACTTGGGTGGGAATCCGGGAAAGGGGTCAATGGACGTCAAAGTGACCAGATAGATTCTCACTCGACCCGTCGGTGCTGACCTGCGAAACGGGAGTTACTCGGGCTAGTAGTGGAGCTGGACCTGGGTATAGATACCCACCAAGGCAGCAGTTCTGAGGTTACCAATCCTGCGGGATATCTTCGAGTAAGAGGTCATAGTGCAAGTACGGGAACTAGGACAACAGTCTGAGCTCACAAGGCATGATCAGAGATTGAAGCATAATCTCGCGTCTGAGACGGAGTGCACAAGTTCATGATTCTCACTAGTGGCGCCAGTACTGGTACTAGTAGGTGCTGGTTACTACATAGATTCAAAAGGGGTGAAATGCCAGTGATTATCCAAGATCCGGAAGCAAAGTAAAGTACAGGATTCCATATGATGACTATGACTGTGCCACTTGCAATGCCGCGTTTAATTATTTTACTCATTTAAACGCTTCGGTCACTCCCACCCTCGCCTTGCATCTCCGTCAACGCGAGCAGTGTGGTATCGACCGTCTCCTTCACTAACAACATGCCTGCAGGGACATACGAGGTGATGCTCATGCCGATGAACCATATACAACATTCGCTCATCACACTTGCATCACACTTTGGCTCGTGCTCCAGGCTATCCGAAGTTTCTTCGTCCAAGACGCGCTGATCACATCTACAAACGTCGAACCAGTGAGTATAAGCAGAAATACTCCGTGCAGACTAATTAGACCCTTCGGGTAGACCCCCGACTATTTTGGACTGGTATTGAAGTCATGGACTGAATTTGTGGATGCAATTGATGAATTACGCGCGAAGCGCCCGGACTCAGTCTCGTATAAAGTCCTATTTCTTGGAAGGCATGGCGAAGGCATCCGTGGGTGACCTTCGCCTGAATGTTTTCGCAATAACTGATAAGCTGGACTCTGCTAGATAACTTTGCCATCAACAAATATGGTCAGAAGGTAAGTGGCCTTTGTTGATACGTGGAACGCCTTTATGAGTGAGTAAATTTGAAAAGGCATGGGAGGAGTACGTAGTTCTCATGATATCGCCATTCGGATTGATCGAAGCAAGTACTCAAGGAAATGGGCCGTATTAGAAGGGGACGGTGAACTTATATGGGGACGTGCGTTCCGGCATTTAGCCATCCTCGTTCACAGCCTGACCTTGCCTTCTTGATTCCTGCAGCTGATCCCCGCCTCACTCCGATTGGCGAAGAACAGGCACGCAGTGCCCACGCCGCATGGGAACGTGAGATACTCCGCGGCCTCCCGGTCCCGCAGAAATTCTATTGCAGTCCTTTCACGAGAGCTATCCGTACCCTCGAGCTTACATTCAAAGGCATACTTCCGGCCGAACTGAAGCCCGTAATACTCGAGGTAATATCATTCGTACCTTCTCTTGTACATCAACCAACCTCCTGATTTAGAACTGCCGTGAACACAATGGTGCACACCTTTGCGACAAGCGTAGGCCGAAATCAGAGGTACAGTCCGAGTTCCCCAACTTTGTCTTCGAGGAAGGGTTTGAAGAGGAAGACGTTTCGTGGACCGCGGTGCGCGAACTCAGGGAGAACATGGAGAAGCGCGCCAAGCTGGTCTTGGATAGAATTTTCCAGGATGACCACGACGATACCTGTGCGCCCACTCCTTGTTTATCCCAAATGGCTGACAGGCCAATCGATTCTAAGACATCTCTATTACTGCGCATAACGGCTGGATCAGGTCAGCTCTGCGTGTAGTAGGGCAAGCGGACTATAACATACCAACTGGCGGTACGTATTTATAGTACCTGCGCTCATGAATGAGCTTTTGGGTGATTCAAACGAGCTGACCGAGGCTGTTTTCAGGACTTGTCGTGGTTGTGGTGAAAGGGACTCTACAGTAGATCTAATCTGGATCAGGGGATTAGCTCCGGCGGAGAATTAACAAAAGATGTCGTGATTGCGATAACGTAAGACGAGAGGCTTCATCGCACATCCTAACCCGCTTGGCCCCATGAGTGTATAATGCTCCCTGATTCACGGCACGCGTTGCTACTCTTCTTGACCGTGTCATGTCCAGCATCACCCTCGCTCGCTTTTACGATCGTTCTTTTGGGTCGTACCCTCATTTCACGCTCGCAGTCGCAGGTGGTGTTTTGACTGCTCTTGGCGACGTTGTCGCTCAGTTGTCCCAACAAATTGTGCGCTTCACGCCGTGCATATCTGCGTTATTCCCAAAATATCTCTTCTTAGATTTCATCCGAAAAAGATGGACGCAGTCGGGAATTTCGTTATGACGTTCCGCGCACACTTCGGTTTTTTTGCTTTGGGGCAGGCATGAGTGAGTACCTCGCGTTTGAGTGATGAAAGAACGGGGCTTGTAACAGGCTTTGCTTCAGGTCCCGTTATTGGGCGCTGGAACAAGTATCTTGAATTCAGGTTCCCTCTTCCCTCACGCAGAGATAGCACGGCTAGCTTTATTGCACTCTCAAAAAGAGTCGTCGTTGACCAGATCTTTATGGCACCCATTGGAGTGTGTATCCATCGGACTGACTAGATGCTTTTTTCATTGCTGAACACCAATTATATGGGATTTGTAGCTCTCTGTCTTTCTAAGTTCTATGGGTGTGATGGAAGGTCGCGATTTAAAACACATTCGTGCTAGATTCGAGGATATTTATCGGCCAGCGCTGTTGGCCAACTGGAAAATATGGCCTGCTGCTCAGGCTAGTTCATCTTACGTTCTCACATTCAGGACATTATTGACAAATGGTTGCAACAGTTTATCAATTTTAAGTTTATGCCCTTACCCTATCGTGTTCCATTTCAACAAACCTGTGGCGTATTCTGGACACTCTACCTGTCTCTCCTCAACTCCGCGTGGGCCCTGCTTTTGTTTTTGGCTGAAAATCAATGTTGATCACCAGGTACGCGTTGATATAGGGAGAGTAGAAAACAAGACGAGGAAGACACCCAAAGGCGCGCCTTCGAACAACAACCTTGGACGTCATAACCAGCCTCATCAGGCAACCACGCTGACAGCCTGACCTTTAATTCTTGACTTCTCTACTTATCATCCACTGTATCACTAGCACCATCTCACCTCCGACAACCTACTCACCAGTTACGGGCGATGACATTTGTTCGCAACCCTACGTACACATGAGATTAGAGACTTCATCGGCTGGAAAATTTGCTCTTTCGATCATTACAGTAGATTTTTATAAACTACTTTTCTCTAACTGGACTAAGTCGCGCCGTACTTTGGCCTGTAGTAAGCAGGCGGGAGATTTAGAAGTACATCAGTAAGCGGGCGTTCTACCACCACGAGCTCGCCTGGAGAAATAAAGTCGGCTAGTAGTATCTGCCGATACTGCGTGACAAGCTTGAAGTTGTTGATGGTGTCCCTATCTCGCACAGTACCTCGGTCGACGCCGCCACTCCGTCGCCTCCGTCGCTTTTTCTCAAAACCTCCCCATCCCACCGGCGCCGCGAACTGCACCTTACACAACCACGTCGCCCCCCAGAACAACGCCAGGACGTCCTGACCGCTAGTGCGGTCCTTGTCCACAATTTTTTCTGGATCCACGGGTGCAAGCGTAACCCCGAGGATGGCGTCATGCAAGTGAGTAAATCGCTTAGGGAGCGCGGCGCATAGCGCACGAGACCACGGCGGGAACTGGCGCGCCTCGACGTCGTACAATTCGAAAGAGTTATTGGCGAAGCCAAGGATAAGCAACGATGGCGAGCTCGGCGCGAAAGCGAGGGCATGCGCGAGCTGGGGGAAGGAAGGGAGGGAAGAATGATGTTGTGCTGAGTCGAGGTTGAAGATGTGCGTGCGTAGGTGGTCGTCTGTTGTTGCGAGCCATTGGCCATCGGGGCTTATAGCCATGCGTGTGATCGTGGCTGTCATGAGCTCTGCGTTAGTGGGCTGGGGGTCGGGGATTCCTCTGCTCTCTGCGTCGTGTTCCTCGACGTCCAGTTCGGGTTCAGACGCATCCGCTTCGTGATCTTCATCACTTCGTCTCCCGGTCAGGACACGTCCTTCAGTCATTGAGCTTCTATGTCTGTGCTGATCAAATCTCCGAAGTACCCTCGCGGAGGTTGAGTCGGATACAAGATCAAGCACTAGCACGAAGGCAGTTCTTGTGGCTATGATGAGCTTCGAAGAGTCGGGAGAAAATGTCAGGGCAGAAGCTCCACACGACGACGTAGTATTGGGAAGGTGTCCTCGAAGTAGTGATTGGAGGTCGCGAACGCGCTTGGGCTTCAAGTCGTCTACCAAGGACTTCTCGAGTGAGATGAACAACATTGCAATGCAATGCCAAGCAGTGAACACGTACATCTACTTGTAGCCAGAAGAGTTTTGTTTCGAAAGCATCAGAGACAGCTAGCCAGCGTCCGTCGTCTGATATTGCACTGGCCACAAGATTCGTTTGCACACGCAGACTCATCTCGAGCACCTTTTTCCAGCCAGTACCTTCCCCTGACAGCGCCAGCGGTGGTTCTTCCTCGACTGAAGGCTTCTTGGGGAGACGCCAGACAGCTAGGTCAGTATCACCAGTACTAAGCACCAGCCGTGCATGCTTAGCTAAGTGCAGGCCAACTGTCCCGTGCGCGCCAGAAGAATACGCGATTCTTCTATGGTAGGCATCCTCGAACGTAGCAGTTACGCTCGTTGCCAGAGGGTTAGTGGGGCGTGCAGTAGAGCTTCGAGGGAGAGCAGCTGGCGTCACGACGACGGACATATCCAGACCACCGGAGACGAGGAGAGGGACAACATTGGTCGGAAAAGACCGCCGGTGAGGTGAAGGCAGGGGAGTATACGGTGGCCATATAGACAAGCCGCGCACGTCATGGGAATGCATACGTTTAGACGCTGTTCGTACCCACTTGGTCGAGGACGATGAAGTCGAATTGCCCTTTGAAGACGATGATTCGAGCAGCGAAAATTGCGTTACCTTCTGGTCAATTCCAGATGTATACACTGAAGTCCCGTCCTACATGTAATTAGTCAACGTATAATTAATTAGATACCGTGCGGCATAGGCATACAGGTCCGACCACTAAGCAGAGCACATCTGCGCCATGGGCCTCAAGGCTTTGTAGTTGCGTGCATGTTCGTGAATCCCAGAACTTCACCATGCCGAGAGAATCGCCGGAGATGATCGTCCCATCACTGAGCGGCGTGACTAACTATCCCAGATGACGAACGAAGGAATATGTACTCACCCAACAACGCCAACCGCCCAAACGAGTGTCCTCTCCCCCCTGATTTTATCCGTTTTCAATATATCGAGGATTCTCCCGGAAGAGACATCCCATTTCCTCAAGCTGCTGTCCGAGCACCCTGCCACAATCCACGAGTCTTGCCATTCATCCTCATCTTCAGAACTGCTATCGACCTCCTTGCGATGATTCGAGGTACGCTCCACGTTCCCACGCGACAATGGTGGTCCCCAGGCCAGAGATAAAATGCGGCTCTTTGAACGGTCGAGACGGCGAAGATGTTGAAGGGTGTCGAATTCCACAGACAAAAGATGTATGGAACCATCCTCACAACCTAATGCGAGGATCGTCGAAGTAGGGTTTGCAGCAATCGACCAAATGGAGCCGCCTTGCGAGGGTAACGATCTCTAAACAGAGAGAATGTTATAGACACACGCGAAGACACGATTGTCACGTACACGGACAGTGCCTTGGACCATATCCCACTCGGTCAGTTCGCTACCTCCACCACTAGAGAACAAGCGAAGGTCGGAGAGTGAGGGAATATCATCTTCATGAAGATCATCCGGATGCTTGAGGGTGAGCGCGAGGGAGTCAACTTTAGATGGGTGCACCCCCGAGAGTGTCTGCGGAAATTTTGCATCAGCGCAACGCCGGAAGAAGTGGAGGACTTGACGCGTACTCTCCTTACTACCCAGGCCTGAGGCGCTTCGACTGT
This sequence comes from Russula lepida, assembly GCA_003316425.1. Lineage (NCBI taxonomy): Eukaryota > Fungi > Basidiomycota > Agaricomycetes > Russulales > Russulaceae > Russula > Russula lepida. The sequence goes on along the minus strand of QFEZ01000265.1, from coordinate 116,760 downwards.
GTCCGTTGAGCCAGTCCACTCATAGATCTCAATGTTACCATTTGCGTGACCGACAATTAGTGGGCCAAACTTTGGAACGCGCTCTGCTGTAAAGGCCTTCCTTTTCCCCTTGATTGAAGGAAAAGGCAAAGGGGGAAACGCGAGTGCAGTGATGGAGGAGGGATTGAAATCCACAAAGCGACATCTGTGCACCGACAAAGTCATCGTTTCTCCCATTGACTTGATTTCACAGTCTCGGGGGTGTTTGGTGGTCGCTCACGCGCGCTTGCGGGTCTGACTTTTCTTGCACGTGGCTCTCACTCGACTTCCGCACTCCGTTCATTTCATATCCACCGTCATGTCTATGTTTGGTCGAGGCTCCGGCACGCCCTCGGGCGCGGTCAACCCAGAGCGTGTAGAAATGGCTATGCAAGAGTGCGTTCTTATTCCTTCACGTCCTGTACTACTTCTGACCCGACTACTCAGGTTGGACATGGTCACCGATGTTTTTAACCGCCTTGTCTCGCAAGTATTTGCACCGGAACTCTGCTTCGTACCGCTCACACCTCATTCCAGGACGTGCCACTCGAAATGTATCAACACGCGATATACAGAAGGCGACCTCAGCAAAGGCGAAAGCGTCTGCATTGACCGATGCGTAGCCAAGTTTTTTGAGGCAAACAAAAAGGTTGGGGAGCGGTTACAGAGTGTTGGCGCAAATGCAGGAACTACTGGTGCATTTGGTTTGTAGTGACAGTGTGCTACAAGCCGCATGGAATACGTTCCACTGCGCCTTCGGTATAGGAGCAAAACTCATTCCCCCATCTAGGAAGCCCGTCCAGGCAGTCGGGCGGTAGCAGTAGATGCATTCATACAACCCAAATATCCCACCCATGCGACTTGTCCGCGTCAATTGGAACCCATCTTTTACGCCAGAATATTTGGGAAGCACTCTACCATCGCCTTGGAGTGCCTGTTCTGGGCATGTTCCTCCAGGCTGAAGTGGCACAAGGGAGGTTATTAGACATGTCGCAGACGTGGAATGAAAACATAAGGACGCACGCCGGTGCCCTGGTCGTCACCAACTACGACGAAGTTACTTAAAATTACCACTGGAGAAGGAAATACGAAAGAAGCTCACAAAGGGCTGCTTACAGATTAAGCAGATGATGTTCTTTGCCTTTTCGTTCGTTTTGGACTGGCTCTTGGCTGCCTTTGGCGCGCTCTGGCCCTTGCGATCGCGTTTTTGCTGGGCCTTAGCGCCCTGTATACAGTCAGCACCAGGGCAATGCGTAGGATACTGGTCAATAATGTCGTACGTTTCCCATCCCACGACAGTGCACAGACCGAAGAGGCGAAGAAAGTGTCAAAATGCAAATTTAACTTGACACAGCGTAATAGGCGCACCCGGAAGGGCCGGCCCGGTCAGTCGCAAGCAGCAGAGCTCGGCAAAAATGATGGCTATAATGATTCATGATGAATCCCTGCACGACAGATCATGTCACTAGCCCTGCCAAACTGGACATTATTGCGCCCACCCAGGCCGAGAATAATGAACGGCACCGGGTGGACGTGTCGAGATCTTTCGTCTGTAAGTCTTCTGATCGATGTGAAGCGTGGCATGCTTATGCTCGAACATAGCGGACACGGTGACAGGTATGCTTGCCTCTCAAGTATACTAAGTAGGCCTGAGCGGCGATACGACTCTCAGTTCCCTCCAAGGAGATGTACGAGTACGCCATTCAGGCCTCGCTTGGAGACGACGTTTATCATGAACCCAATACTGCTGCTCTTGAAGCACACATAGCGCGATTGTTTGGGAAGGAAGCCGCCTTGTTTGTCGCCTCTGGTACAATGTCCAATCAATTGGCCATACGTACACACCTCAAGCAGCCACCGTATTCCATCGTCTGTGATCATCGCGCCCATATCTACGAATGCGAGGCAGGTGGACTTGCTTTGCACACCGGTGTTCAGGTCATTCCAGTCATTCCATCTAATGGTAAGCGACCGCTTTTTTGTTATCGGCCCTAACTCAAACTAGCCTTGGTGCAAAGAGCGCCACTTAACCCTTGAAGATATTCGGAACTTTATCGTCCTAGATGAGGACATTCATTTGTATGCTTCCTCTTTCTTTATATTTTTCTTACCCCCGCTGATCTCGCTGCAGTTGTCGTACTGAGGTCATAGAGCTAGAGAATACACTTCATGGATCCATATTCCCACAGGACGAAATACTTCGTATTTGCGAATACGCGCGCAAGCGCAGTATCAAAACGCATCTCGATGGCGCGCGTATTTGGCATGCTGCCATAAAGACTGGTATACCTCTTGACGTGCTCTCTGAGCCCTTCGACTCCATCAGTGTCTGCTTCAGCAAGGGACTTGGTCAGTACAGCCTTTCATGTCCGGAACCTGTATGAGACGCGCTAAGCTCCAGTCCCCGTTTCCAGGTGCTCCTATTGGCTCTTGTTTGATCGGGAGCAAGGAATTCATCGATCGTGCCCGCAAGTTTAGGAAGGCTTTCGGTGGAGGAATGCGGCAAACGGGCTTCCTTGCTGCATCCGCTGCCTTTGCCCTCACGCATAATTTCCCCAGACTGGCCGCTGTCCACAACCTTACCCAGAGACTCGAAAGTGGGCTTTTGGAACTTGGTGTAGAGATCACTGGGAGTGCGGAGACATGTATGGTACGTTTGACCTTTACAACAACCAGTTGGGATAGTAACCTATCTATCGCTCGAAACAAGGTCTTCTATGATCCTTCTTCTATCGGCACCGGTTATGCCGAGGTCGCAGAGCGCGCCAAGAGTCTCGCCAAGCCTTTGTCTCTCGCGGGCTCGCGCTTAGTCGTACACATACAAACGTCAGAACAGGCCATTGACGACTTTCTAGCGGTCATCCGCAGCCTCGCCGAGGAGAAAAAGTCAGCCACGCGCACATGAAGGAATTCTGAACCATCATAATCGACAAGATGTTACAATACGATTTAGCAGTTCGATGAAGAAGTCATCCATGAACTATATAGATACACGCGAACGACATGCAGGTCTTGCTCGATGTCAACCCTTCCCCGCGTATCTCTGCTTTTCGTACTCTCTCCACAAGCCTTTCATAGCTGCCTTCCCACTAGCGTCGAGAGCAGAAACCATGAGTGCATCTCGTGTAAGCTCGTTGAGTATGTCACACAAGATAAACAGCCCAGGCTGCAATTCTCTTCGTATGTCCACCGATAAAACACACAGCGGGTCATTCAGAACTTCAAAGTACGCCTGGAGGATGCACGCAACGTGCTTGGATAACGGGCGCGCGAGGGACTCAGGTTTCCGAAGCTCTGCGGATGGACCGTGCACTCGCACCAAGGTTTTGGCCGAAAGCAAGGTAAGAAGGCGAGAGAGGTCTCTGCTCTGTTCGACCCCAAGTGGATGAGAGGGGTTTACCCAAGCAGGGAAGGAGTCCGCGACGATAGTATACTGCTTCACACCAAGGAGAGGACGCGGGCTACGCAAAACGAATAGCAAGCGACTAATGATGTTGCCTAGATGTGGAAGTGTGGTGACGACGAGATCTCTCCGTAGCCGAACGAGGGAATTGAGGGTGGCGACGATTTCCTGAAATATGGTGACGTTTGTTTCCGGATCGTGGGTTTTTGAAGCGGCAAGGAGCCTTGAAAGGAAAACCCAGATAGAAATTACGTTCTGCGGTCGAAGTGAAGCTGGCTGCAAAGGACTCAATGAAGGATTTTCAGCTGACGAGATCAGGAACGTACTCTCATGGAACACAAGTTGCTGATGAAACTTAACATTGGCAAGCGAAGAGTGCAGACATCAGAGAGCTTCGTATCGTTCACGAATATATCCAAGCATTCCTTCACATATGTCTGGATAGTCTTCAGCGTATCTGTGTTTCACTTGTGAGCTATCCCTTTTGAGTCGCGATCGGAACAGAACAAACTTTCTGGAGCATGATGCAAAGCAAGCGAGACGAGGCGAATAAGATGGGCGATACTATCTGATGCGATCCCGTTCGAAGACAAAGCTTCGAGCACGAATCGCAAACATAAAGAAAACTCAGACGGGGACAGTGTTCGGAATAACTGCACCATATTCTCGTCAAGGTTACATCGCTCTATCCAAACTGTCAATGCCGAGCAAGTAGGGTGAGAGACTACTGATCTCGATGGACGCACCTGCGGACATAGACAAATGGGCAAAGACCATATATGTTTTGATGATACGTTGTAGATGAGTGTCTCGGTCTTCACTTTCCCCCCTATCTATCAGGTGGAACTCTGATACCAAGACTGCATGCATGGCACCACCGAATTTCGAAATGTTTGAATCTTCCGAGCTCCAGAGGAGGAGCGATGGACCAATGGCCTGCATGATTTGTGCGCCAAGACCCGGCGGAGGATTTTCTGAGCATGAGAACGGCATGTCAGATAAATTAGAGAACATCAAAAAGAAGTCATACTGGGGTGATCTAGATATCTCCCAAAAGCAGTTGCTCGAGCCCAAAGATGCAAGATGCTAGGATAACCCAATAGCTCGTCTCGCTCAGTTACACCTGGCGATTCCAAGCGAGATATAATAGGATGTAACTGGCCAAGGACATGTTCGAATAGTGACGACAGGTGGTCCACGAGATCCGGCGAAAACCTAACATCGTTCAACATGTCAAGTCTATGCGATCAGAGGAGAGACCATCACGATGACAAAGAGAAATCAGCCATGGCGATGTCCATCAGTAGCAGGACAGAACCCCGGAGTGGGACGTCGGCGTCCTTGGACAAGAGCCAGTCCCCGAGCGGTTGTGTTTTGCAAATTTGAATAGCGTCGGATACCGCATCTGTGCTGCCTTGTGCAGCTATTCGGAATGCAGAACTACGTATTAAATTGATTGGTTTCATCGGAACTGAATGGGATTACTTGCTCACCGCAGATGGCCCTTGACTAGGTCAGTAGTAATCCGTTCCATGGATATAGGAACCGGCGATGTCATCAGATAGCGGAGGTACTGTCCACTCGCTTCATGTTCCCATGAGCCGAGGAAGCTAAACGTTCTAGCAAGGAACGTCCTGACGATTTTGAAGCCTCGATGTGTCGATGCATCAGGAACAGTTGAGCCGAGGAGAAAGTCGAGGACCACAGCTCTTCTTAGAAAATCGGTCCGAAAGGTCTTTGGAATACACTCGACCGACGGATAAAGGAGAAAGGAGAAAGTTTTGACGACTTCCGACATCTGGCTTTCCGAGCAGTAGCTAGAAGTCCTCTTGTTCTTGTTCTTGCGTAATTTCGCGACATCGAATGTGTCCAGGAAGGCGGTTCTGGCGCGCTGGACAGCACAAAATGATGCTGCCGAGGTCAGCCATGTCTGAGAAACCGCTGGGAAATGTCACCTCACATCGGATATTTCCTTGCTCCCAAAAGTTTGCCGAATGGAGACATTCGCGGACAATTGACACCAATGACAAGCCTCGCTCTGCACTTTCGTGTCCAACGTCGGCGAAGAGCAAAAGGTTCACAAAGCGTCCTTGCTGCGCCGGAGAGGCATATGCACTAGTAAAATCATCGATCATCTGGTGTCAGACCTCATGGAACAACTCACTTGATACCCTCTATATTTCTGTCTAAAAGGAGCCGCAAAAGGGCTACAGCGGCAAACGCAACACCATCTTTATCAAATGAGAGCTGAGAAGACCGTCCTGACCATGTTTTGGGTTCGAGTCTATGCGCAGGAAGATGAACCTCTAAGAAACTCAAAGCGGCGTCAAGTATGACTTGTTGTTGCTGGTCGTCACGATGAGATCTGGGGTGCAATAGATATCGAAACTTTTATTCCATGAGTACGCGGAGTATGACCCCAGAGCGTCAAACTCACAATCTCGGTACTATACTCTGGTAAGCAATAGTCAACTCGGAGGACTGCGGCAGCCAATTTATCCAAATCGTTCTGATCTTCAAGACCATCCAGAGCATGTCCGGACGATTGCAGCATATACCGGAGCCGTAAAGCGGCTGCAGCCACGATTTGGGTAGCCCAAATATCGCGCCCTCTGTCACTACTACCAGAGGTAATTGCATCGATACCCGCGAGTATGGCCTCTCGAATAAAGCCGGCCAGCGACTCCAATACTATGGATTTTACCCTTGCTTGCTCGGCCTCGGTAGTGGTGTGTAGAGACAGCGAAGTTAACACTGTTCCGACGATTCGCACGGCGAGCACGAAAGTTACTGCGTCAGCGTCCGCATCTACTTTTCCTGCGCGTACAGAACTTTGAGATGTTCGCCTCTTTTTGCGCGGCCCTTGTCCACGATCTGCTGCTGCTGCCTTTTCTACGTCACGGAAGCGTTTCCAGATCATCTGTAGCATATTAAGGACTCGTCTCGCGGTGTCGAGAGTTTGCCCAGGTGTTATAAAGGTTCGCACAGCCATAGATAGCTTGCTTAGATGGTCCAGGGCGAGAGCAGGGGATGCCACAAGTCCATCGTACGATGCTCGTATCGAGGGGGAGAATTGCGGAGAGGGTGTGCATGACTCTATCAAGCGAGATATATGAGTAGGTAGGGTACGTGTCTTCATGTGAAAGGAAAGGGCAAGATAAAGAAATTCGCGCGCAGGGATGATGAGGAATTCTCCGTGTGGTGACTGAGGGACTGGGAGAAATTTCGTGAGAATGTGACCCGTGGTGGCTTCCACAAGATCATGATCTATGCGGGAGAGCACGCAGAGACATTGTATTGCCATCTTCATGTTCTCATCTGACTACTAGGTGATCTCCGAGCATGCAAATATCGCCAGAGGAACTTACCTTCTACTGAAGCTAAACATTCAACGCAGGTACGAACTTCTTCCTTCAAAAGTACCGCTGCATATTCATCCCTTGGGTTAAACAGTGACTCGTCCTCCACTACCCTCAGCAAGCCCAGTCTCGAGTGCCACATCTGATTCCCTTTCAAGTCTCCAATAGCATGCAGTATTTGCTCACAAGAGGAGAAGAACAGCATGGCCAACGAGTGGCTGTCCATTGTGATAGAATTACCTGAAGAGAAAGCTGAGCGGCGTTTCTTCACAGCACCAGCGAAAGCAGTCATAAGGAATGGGAGCGTAGAGAGTAAATGAGGCTGGGAGGAGGTTAGATGTGTTCGTAAAGCATTGAAGAGAGGGCTGCTATGAGGGCTTTCGGCTATTTGCTTGAGACTGTCAGCGTTGAAGAGCAACTCGACTCCCACATCACGTATTTCCGTGCATGTATGCGAATAAACAGCCCCTTCATTTGAAATGAAGTCCAGCCATCCATCAATGTGGCTAGTCATAAAGGTTTGACTAAACTGGGAACGACATCAGCGAAAGCTATGGTCAAAATCTACTTGATCGAAGACAAACCTTTTTTTTGTTCGATGAATGAGAAAAAGCCGTATGCAGGGAAGAAGTTACCAACTTGCAGATCGCGATTAGGCCTGGGCTCTCGCCAGACCCAGCAGTCTCCCTTTGTAAGACTCGCAACGTAGATCCAAAACATTCGATCAAATTATCAAGTGAGAACTTTGGGGCGGCGAGAGACCAAATGAGTGTAAGAGACCTCGATGACTGGAGATATAGCTCGTCTCGCTTTTCCACGGGCAGAATCAGGGTGTTAGATACCAAGGAGGAAACGATAGGTAGTAGCGGCACGCGGTTCAAGAGGGGTATCAACCAGGCATTACGGGTCAACACTGTCTTTGGACCTTTTGAGTTCAACGTCACAAGTATGCTTTGCACAAGCGTCCAAAACCGCAGATCTAAGACCGGGTTCGATTCGCTGGAGTAGTGAATGAAGACAAATAGCAAACGAAAAGCAAGTCACTCACGGGGGACGCGTTCCATCCTTCAAAAGACGCGTCAAGCACCACTCAAGGAGGATTTCTGCTTTTCTCGGGACATGGAAAGCTGTTTCATGCCAGGCTGCACTCGCTATGTCGATTTTTGAGGGCCCGCCTTGCTTCGGAGGATCGGTTGGTGCTCTGAGAGCACGGACAAAACTCTGAGCCGAGTCCTGGAAAGTCATCTGAGAATGCGTGCACTCGGTAAATCTCATACTCAATGGCGCGCGGTTCACACGGTCACTCGGCGGGCCGAAAGCCCCACTGATCACCCCGAATTCGTTGAATAGAACAACCATCGGTGGTAGTGCACCGACTGTTGTTAAAAGGTCAGGGAGCACTGGGATGCTTCTGAACCAACGGGAATTGGGTATCTGTGCTGAGCAGCAGAACGAGGAGTGGGAGGTCCTTCAAGTGAGTTCTACTCCATAATATGATACCATAATTTACAATCTTGCAGGCCATCTACCCTGACTATGTCTCCAGAGATGCATCAAGCGGTATCTTTAAGTTCGATATTCCGGTCGAGCTTGCATACCCGATGGACGTCCTCGTCACGGGAACTGGAGATGCCGAATCGCAGGAGTACCACTTGTCCCTGTCATCATTCCCTCCCGTCCTCCTAGAGATTATTCTTCCACCTGCGTATCCTCTGCGTGCAGCCCCTGAAATTGTTTCCTTTCATGTGTCGGGTTCTTGGATCCCACGGAGTGGACGTCTTTTGGAGAAACTCATGGGAATGTGGCAGCCAGGTGAGGTCATCCTATATGCTTGGGTTGAGGGGATACAGGTTGCCGAATTCTTGGATTCGATGGGCATTATGCAAGATGGTGTCCTGAGGTGCGTCATGAGGCGAGATGTGGGTCATTGCCAGTAATAACAGTTACCAGAATTCCACATGCCACACCTCAACTGTTACTCCCTTTCTTGACTGCATACGAGAGCAAATCCCGGTTGTCGAAATTCAACCTGGCATCACATTCCTGTAATGTATGCTTTGAAATAGTGAAGGGGTCTCGATGTCTGCAGTTAAATTGCGGTCACGTCTTCTGCCGAGCTTGTTTGAGAGACGGCTGGAGCCTTTATATCGCGGAAGGAGACATAACACGTGTAGGATGCCTTGATCCCCAATGTGTCAAAGATGGGCAAGAAGCAACCGAGGATGAAGTGCGGAGAGTGGTGACAGAGGAGGAAATCCGTCGATGGAAGTGGCTGAGGGAGAAAAGGGCTACTGAAAGAGGCAAGTCCATCGGTCATATATATCCCGACACTCATTGCCTGCAGATCCTTCGATTGTACTCTGTCCGATGGTTCTCTGTCAAACGCCTGTGCCGAAACCGCCGGTGGCGGATGTTCAAGACAGCGCCGGTTATGAAAGGCTGCGAACATGCCCCTCGTGCACTTATTCTTTTTGTTCATTTTGCAAGAGAACCTGGTGAGGGTGTGCAGTGAACACTGGAAGTTGTATTGACGGAGGACCAGGCACGGGCCGTTATCTGATTGCCCTATTCAGATTGCGGAAAAGCTGGTGATTGAGTACATGGAAATGACAAAGGATTCAGCTACGCGAAAGACAATGGAGCGACAGTACGGGAAAAGAAATCTGGAGCGGCTAGTGGCAAAATACGAGGAAGACCGAGCGAACCGAGAATGGCTGGAAAAGAGTACGATGTCATGCCCGAGTTGCCATGTTCACGTGGAGAAGTCGATGGGATGCAATCACGTAAGAAGATCTGCATCGCTGAGCTCGCGTAGTATGATAGGCTGACAGGACGGTCACGGGTAGATGACCTGCTCCAAGTGCAAGCAGCACTTTTGTTACCGGTGTGGGTCGAAGCTGCAGACAGGCAACCCGTACGAGCACTTTTCGAGGCCCGAGGGAGGATGCTACTCGAAGCTGTTTGACGTCACTTGGGAGGAGCCAATCGAAGGGTTTGTTTGGGTGTGAAATGATGTGGTCGATAGGGGTAAAAAATAAAAAATGATATTTTAGCCTACCTCGATCTTGTTTCGCCTGTCTCGTCATTAGATTCCGCGTTCGCCTCCTTTCTTTCCTCTTCTCACCACCACCACCCGTCAACGCCTCTCGTTTCATCAAAAACGAACAGCCCAAGAGTCGCTGATACCAGCCCATCCTTCAATACCCTCCTGTATTCTCTCACCCATACCCGCGCCCCCTCCAACCACCCGTCCTCTCCCATGGAGATTTATACGACCGCCTTCTCCTATCCTCGCAGACTTCGTCGTGCTCGCAACACTACCCCTCCTATTGACTTCCCCTCCCACTCCCAACCCGATCCTTACCAACAATCCCAATTCCAGCCGCCCCACCACAACGGCCATCCAGAACCTCACGTCACACCTGCTGCCCCTGACACAGAGGCTGTACAAAAGCTCGCTGTCCTCGCTATGACTACGCAGGGCTGTCACGTCTCTTTCTCGGTTGCAGACCAAGGTGTAGGGTGGAACTTCCTTCTTTCTGGTGCCTACCAACAAGTGTTGTTTGCGCGCGGGACGATTCTGAAGGATTGTCCGATCCAGGTGTGTTTCTCTATTGTTCGAATGGCCTTCAAGGTTTCCCGACCATTGGTTCCTTTTTCCTAGAACAGAGCCGCGATTAGAGTGCTCCGCTCCGAGCTACTCGATTTCCCGTCGTCAAAACCCGCCTTGAAACCCGAAGTTCGCCGTCGTTTGGACGAGATTGCCTCACAAACTCTTGCTCATATCGCTGTTGTCAACAGCCCTTTGTCACTTTCAACGCGCACCCCGCCCGATGGGATCAGCACCAGTGCTGGATGGTCTGGGTTGGAGACAGAACGCGTTTGCGAACTTGTGATAACGGGTCAGGGAGATTCAGTGGAGATTGCTCGGGTACGACTACTAGTGATGCTGGATGAACTGGTGTGTTTTGGCCCCTCTCGTCCTTGGCTCTGACTCCAACATAAATATACAGAGCGGCCTGCATACCGAGGTTTGCGAAATCGATCAGAAATTACAAGCTATCGTTGTGGGACGTAAGCGCCATGTCCTGCAGTCCATCCAGGAGGAGACCGCCACAAATATCTACCTTCCCTCTCCCTTGCAAGGCCTCGTTGGCCCGGAAACCTCATCTGGTGTCATGGGGTCCGGTACCCCTCTTCGACAGAATAAAGGCACAGTCTGTATTTCAGGCGAATTTTTCGGCGTCCAGCGTGCGCGGGATATGCTACTGCAACTATCACTGAATAAGGCATGTCTTCGTCATGATTTTGTTTCCATTCTCTGACACGATTGCTGTTGCCAGAGTAAGGGCATCATTTCACGAGATACAGCAATTCTCCCAAGGAAGCTAGATTGGTTGATGACTGACCGCGCGGAAGATCTCAAGGCCGTCATGAGCGATAACGCAACTTTTATCCAGTTCCCCCCCATCGGTAGTTCCACTAGTCTTATTACTGTATTTGGCGACCACAGAGTTAACATCCAGCGCACTATTCGTTCTGTTATGCAATTGGTTCGTTGCCATGTGTAATTCTTCTATCACCGGTTTTTATGCCCCCTTTTAGGCCTGTCAGTTCTACGTTGCATCTTTCTGGTTGCTCCCGGCACAGTTCAACGTTCTTCTCCCACCCCCAACCCTGAACGCCAGTCAAGTTACTGCCATCATTAAACAGGTTTCCAACGCGACAGGCGCCGAGGTTGTATTCAAGGGTATGTGTTTTGAGATGCACGGTCTCGAACATGAGGTCCGCAATGCCGTCACTCTAATCATGGAATTGGATATCGTAAAGGTCCGTGCGTCTCCTGGACAACGTAGCACCCCGAACTTAATCCTAACCCTACCAGGCTTTTCATCACGAGATCCGTTTCCAGATCGAGCTTGCCAACGAGCACCGCGAGTTCATTAGCGGCAAAAAGAATGGCAAGATCAACAAAATTATGCAGACTACCAACGTTAAGATCAAGTTCGAGACGTTTAATGACTATAACTTCCTCATCGACATTGCCAGCAATGATGCATCAATTCTCCAAGGGCTTACATTACTGCAAGAGGAATTACCTGCGGAGATATCTTTTCATGTACCCGAGTCTTACCATAAACGCATTATCGGTGTTGGCGGCAGAAGTATTCAGCGTATCATGAAGAAATACGGTGTGTACGTCAAATTCTCCAACGCGGAGGAATTTGCTGCCATGGGAGGATATAACGACAACGACGACAATGTTGTCGCACGTACCCCCGCCAAAAACGCCATTAATCTTGATAATCTAAAACAGTCTGTAATGGAACTTGTGAATCCAAAGGTTTGCCCTCCGACATGACTTTTGACGTTATCTGACGTCTATGGTCATAGGATAAGGACTATCTGAACGAATCAGTGGTTATTCCCCGCCGTTATCATCGTACGCTACTCGGGGACAAAAGTATTTTTATTCACGATATCGAAAACAAGACCAATTGCCGGATTCGATTCCCCGACAAGGAAACTGCGTCCGATGTGATCACTATCTTTGGTCCAGAGAGTCAGATTCAGATCGCGGCGACTATGCTCCTGGTATGTCCTACCTTTGCTACTGTCTCCTCGTGATCGAACATCACCCAGGATCATGTTCCCTTCGAAGCCGATATGGCTGTGCCACCACAGGCTGAATTGCCTCGTATATGCACATCTCCTGAGTTTGCGTCGTTCGTAGAACAAATCAAGCGCGAGGTTCAAATCGCAATTGTTCCGAATATCAAAACGTCAGCTGGCGGCTCTGGGACTGACACCCCAACAGAGTGCTCATTCAAATTTCGCTGCCAGCGCAGCAATAGCGACCTGCTCGTGTCTGCGCGCGAGATGCTTGAGCAGTATTTGCTTAATCACAACATTCATGTGTATCCTTCACCAACAGCAAACGTACACAAACGTGGCGATTCGTTCGCGGATGCGTTCCCCCACTTCGACAGCAAAGTGCTATCTACGATGCCTAGGACTCGTGGTAAGCACCGTTGAATTATGTCATCCTTATTTTTTCATGGTCACCTCGGTTGTAGGCTCCGCTGATTTCTCGCGTCCTGAGCCTATGATGGATCGGAGGCTGCGGTTGGCAAACTCATCACCAGACGTCAAAGCGCTGTTCAACAATTCTCCGTCGTACATCTACCATCTGGAAGAAGCACAGGAAAGCCTAGACAGCCAGCCAAGCTATGCGCCCGCGCCAGTCAATGATTATTGGGCGCCTCAACCTCCTATCGGGCGCCACGGGCGCTTCCTTTCGATGTCACACGCCAATGATGACCCAACACTGAGCAGTATTCCGGGTCGTCTGCGAGGCGATGATGGTCGCGCATCGGACGCACTCTCGTCAGAGGCAAAACTCAAGGATCAGGTTGGAAAACCCCGTTCTTTGACGAATCGAGCTCAATCACTCGACCTGACCCTGTCCTTGTCACGAATCGCGGAAGGCTCTTCACGCTACCCTCCCCCTGACTCTCCCACGAACTCAGTTGGTGACACAGGTCCCAGTTCGAGCCCAACTTCCGCCACCGCGCCATCTTTTCCGAATGTATATGCTTCAGGCCGACCTCCTATCGGACCCGGGACTCCCCAGTCTATGCGTCGTGGAGGCCAGCTTCTTGATGACGAAGCCGTTAACGAGGTGTCGCGGGTAATCTCTACCCTGGGACTATGATCTGAGGCAGCACTGGATATCTACACCAAATCTTTCGACTTGTAAAACGCAATGTTGTATTAGGAAGGACTCTGGACTGCACCGCGTTGTGCCATGTTGTCAAAAGTCAGCTCTCCACACCTATCTCATCTACATTTCGAATTTATTCAATTCACCGCACGTGCCTGTTTCTCTGCTCTCATCTTTTTATCTATCGTTTGCAGTGCCCCAGTCCCCACCCTTTCGTTCTATAACAACTCTTACTGTACCATAGTCTAGGCCTATTCAATGTTCCTACGCCCGTAGGCTGGTCATATCTTTATCTCATTACTACTGCTACACTGCGCTAGTCATTCGAAAAGTTTTACCGAATAAGAAAATGGCCGGTAGATGTACAGAAGGCCACATTCAGCTTACAACCCACGGGATCTCGTACAGAACAAAGTCGAAAAACTCCTGATCGAGTAGCGACTGGTATTCCCCGACGAAATCCTCGTTTGTAGACACGCCACCCCTCAACTTTGCGGGTCCCTGGGAGCGGGCTGAAAGGTACGAAAATTGACGTTGTAAGACCACGAGTGTCCGTTTTGTGGTTTTTGGCTCGGGCTTTCGTGCGTGATATGTGGTTAGATGAGCCACCAAGCGGATGGATGAACTCTCACTTTTACAGCGATTCCAATATAATTGGCAGGAAGACCGTATCGTAGTACGCTTTCTACATACAACCGGATTACCTTCAGGTGCACAAAAGTTTGGAAAGCCTCCGAAAAGTTTATCTCCGAAAGCCGAAGAAGCTCAGTCTATAGTTGATCAGAGGGTGGCTAACGAGTGTTCATTGGATGGGGGACTCACCCAAAGCTCCTTTTCGGCTGTATCAGCGGTTTGTAGCTCCTCTCGCTCTTTCTCGATCTGGTCTGATGAATACTGAAAGTCTCTTACGACGTATCTTAGCAAGGTGGTGAGAAGAATGAATAAGACGGCAGATTTTTTTTTCGTACTTGTTCTCCCTGCACTTTTGGACAAACGCATCGTACACTTTCCGGAAGATGATAACGGTGAAGAGAGTATAATCATCGTCAGACGCTAGGGAACTGCGGCACCGTGGGACCCAAGTTCAGCGCCGAGTGGATGTGAAAAGATTTAGGAGACGCACACTGCGGACCGCGGCACCACCATGGTGGCTAAGTGTTCGTAACTGGAATTCCAGGTCTTGACGAGGTTTCTGGGAAATCGACATTAGTCTAATGCGTGGTCACTCGAGAGAGCATTGAAAGTACTTAGGAATAGCAACTAGGATGGACTGCATGTACTCGGAGTCTTGCAGTAAATCGTCTTCCGACACGATATCCGCAAGGGACCGCACAGAGAGGTTACCTCTGCAAATGCCTTCATCAGCATCAGCAATGGGTTGATTGGCGTTAGAATTCACGTCTTCTTGCGCTGCAACTGAACGAGGGAGCCCTTGGCAAGGTTGTAATTGTTCAACTTGGCCTTCATGATGTTATCTATCGACGTCATCTCCTGTGATCATAGGTTAGATGGCGTCTGGCAGTGGAAGAAAGTTAAGGACACGCGCCTTGACCAGAACGTCAGTCATGTCCTTGAGTCCACGCTGAGTCCCATATCGTCCCTCATTCCAATGCCAGTTATTGAGCAGGTATTTGTCTACTGATTTATCGTTTATCAAGATGTGCTGCGTGAGCTTAACGGGGTCGTTGTTGAGAAGGTTACGAAGTGTTTCAACGATCTTTGCGACAGCAGCTGTGAAATTGGCATCATGTTTCGGTAACTCCTCCGAGAGAGCGACAAGGGAATCGAGCGTCCCTGTCTATTTCGTGTGAGTAGAAGAGGTGAGAAGACAGGGAGCAGGGTAGACCTTGAAGGACGGGATGGGGAGTCGGCCTATATTGTTTGGCGTAAATGCCTTAGACTGCTGTGAAAGCTTTGATCCGAGCTCCTCAAGTAATCCTTCTGAATCACCGTCCTGTGGAACTGAAATTATCCAGGTAGACTGATCCGAGGGCATCCTGTTACAAGTCAAGTGTCCAGAGTCGCGGGTGAGGACAACCTAAATCAGACTATCTCGGCGGCAGCGGATTCCCCGGGCCGACATCAGCTTCAACCGTCTGCCAACCAACTTGACCAACTTAACGACAATGTTCTCTACATTCCCCATCCGGGCCATTGCGCAACCACCTCGTGCGCGCAGCGTGCGGTACATGACTAGATCTATAACTTCAAAGGCCCCTTTACTTGTCACGCCGAACGATCTGCAACAGCTTAAATCCTCTACCGACGTGAACATCCTTGATGCCAGCTGGTTTATGCCGAACGCTCCGCGGAATGCCTCCAAAGAATTCATAGAAAAGCGCGTTCCCGGCGCACGCTACCTTGATCTTGATGAGGTTGCCGCTCCCAGCGAGCTCGGTTTCAAGCACATGATGCCAAGTGCACAGCTGTTCGCCGATGCCCTCGGTACGCCAATCGAACAACAGCCTCACAACACCACAACGAATTAATGATCCCGTAGAGAAGTTCGGAATCACGCCAACGTCTCATGCCGTTGTGTAAGAGAGTGACTTTTGCTTTTCGTCGGACAATGTTGGAGATAGGAATTTTCATAGGTATGACACTCATGGCATCTTCTCAGCACCACGGGCGCTGTTTATGTTCCGATCTTTCGGCCATGACCAATCAAGTGTTCTTGATGGCGGTCTTCCGAGATGGGAGTCTGAAGGACGTCCAACTGAGTCTGGGCCCGTGGTGGAGATACCGAAAACTACGTATCCAGCGCCTACCCTCCCGTCAGAGAACATCAGAAGTGAGTCTTCCAGGGTTGTCCTCTAAGCCTCGTGGCTCAGTCCTCACAAGGCTACGAACAGATGGTAAGTAATGCGGCGAGGGAGCTCTCAGACCCCCTTGCAGAGATAGTACTTGATGCCCGTGCTCACGGGAGGTATGTGCCACATTACGCCATGTCCGAATACGATCTGACCCCGTGTGTAGATATACTGGTGCAGACCCTGAACCCAGGGGACTCCCCTCCGGCCATATGCCACACTCGTTCTCTCTTCCATTCAATGCGTTCTTGCAGACGAACGCGGGCCATCACTCTGGCGCGACCTTCACAACATTCCTCCCTGTAAACGAGCTCCGTCGGAAGCTAGAGGATGCCGTCGGCACCGAATACACAAAGCTAATCCTCGAAGGCCAGCGCCAGGTGACCACTACTTGTGGGAGCGGCATGACCGCCGGTATTCTCTGGTTAGGATTGAAGTTGATCAAAGAAACGACAGCCGTGGCCCTATACGACGAAGTACGTTGTACCCAGTAACGGGTTGGACAATTTTACTGATGCTCGCCTGCAGTCTTGGATGGGTTATGCTTCACGTCCACAGAGTAAGATAGATAAAGACGTATGAAAGTTATTCGTTTGGGGGGCGAGAACTTTCCTTCGATATCAACGTCGAATAAATAATGAATGTTCTCGCAGCATCCAGCATCAATTGTTCCATCCTAATTAGGGGCCATGCGCTCGGTGACTTCCCGAGTCTCTCCAAGTCTCATACTTTCTCATACTTTCCCACTGAGCCCTTAACCCCTACAGATCAAGAGATACTATACGGGCCCCGAAAATTGCATTATTACCCTGGTTGCGTGGGACAAGAAAATTTCCGGTTATGCCCCATTGCGAGGTTTCTGCCGCGGCGTAACAACCCTCGAACTGAGAAACTATGATCGGGGGTATTCATACATTCAATTAACTATGTTGATGAGTACAAGTAGATGCTACGCTCATGCTGGTGATGAAAGAGATGGGGTCTAAGATACATGAAGCATGCTATAATGAAAATCGTAAATAAACTGCCTGCTCCCTCTATGCCGAGGAAGCAAGTGACGGTCTTAGCTCTTCCAAAACGGCAAGGAATGGTGGTTGATGTGATTCTTCCACAGGCTTTCCGGTGAGACACGCAGGTTGGCCTATGTACTTCACTTCGACCCTATGTCGTTTTGCTTTCCGGAGGAGTGTCAGCCGCCACCTGTTGTGACAAGTGAGCGTTAGATATAAGCGCAATAACACGTGCTCTACGCACCCCTCAGTCCAAAAGGCGTTGAAACCCTTTCTTTGGATCTCCTCCATGAACTGTTGCTGCGCAAATAGCACAGAGTTCTCAACGTCCTTATCTTTCCGGACGTCAAATACGTAGTCTCGGACGACCCGCGTCTCGTGAACATAGATGATATCGATTTCTGTGATAAAAATGAATAAGACGCAGACCACCTAGCTCGGATCGCACGTACCGTCCTCCTCCTCATATAGGGGAACGGGTTCGACCGCCTTACTATCGACTACCTCCCAGGGCTTTTCTTGCTTTTTTGATACAAAAACGGAGAGTACGCCTGCTAAGCCCATGATATGCTTAGGGAGAAGAGAAGAGTGATGGGTGAGGAAAGCGACCGAGCGAAACGGGGATCTAGTGCATGCGGCACGCAGCCGCTTATTATAAAGACGGAAGAGTTTAGCGCTGAGATGACACTGCCTAGATTGTCGTTATCATTCGTCTTACACACGGGTGATTGTAAAGCATGCGGCGGAACCGTGTCCGTCCGAGCGATCATTGACAGGAACAGCCGAAAAGGGTCAAAGCCTCCATATGGTCTCCAATGCCGAGCCGATTACTACAAAGCCGATTCGTCTACCTGACAACAATCAAAACAATTGTTCAAGTGAGAAACAGAAACGTAAGAGACCAAACGTACATGCCAAGGTTGTATGTGGGATCGCACCGCATGTCCCTCACTGAAACGACACAGGAATAAGGGCATCCTCGTTGTCGTTTTGCATTGTCAGATAGCCGCCGGTCCATGACAAATGGGCAAAATCCCCGACGTCGTGACGCCGATGGACGCGTCATGGGCGCAACGGGAAGTGATGATAAGGAAATCATACAATTAATGTTCGCGACTTTTGAGATAGACTTCTCAACGCCAAAAGCCCGGTCTGGCTGATTCATCGGGCATCGGCCAACTCGGGTGTCCGACGGCAAGTGGGTCATTCCGAAAGAGTTCCGACGGTGGGTCAACCCCTATATTCCTCACAGCACCACAATGACGGCGCAGAGAGTAGTACTGTAAAGTACACATGACCTCTAGATTGTGTAATCATGCTTTACGGACTCAGACCGTAAACAGCGCTACAAGGAAGCCGAGAGCACCAGCACCACCATACCCTGTCGTGGTGAACCCACTGGCGCCACTCTTGCTAGAACTGTTAGAAGAGGAATTGGTACAGGAGATATTGGATGGGATGGTAAAGTTTTGCGCCAGTGTCAGGTCTGCGCACTGCATGAAAATAGAAAGTTCGGTCATACGGCCATATGACTCGACGACCTATGGAAGATGAACAAGCAACTCTAAGACTCACCTGGTAGAGATTGCCATCCCCTCCATTAAAGACAAACTGAATCGTCACGTTGGCACTATTTGAAACACCACTAATTCCAGTGTTGGACAAGTCGAGCGGGATGCAAAAGCCACCAGCTCCAGTGGCCTTGGCAAAGTTTCGGACCAATTGCTGCCCTCCAGACGAATTTGTAAAGTTGTCGAAGGTTGTCGGGTTTTGCACGGTTGAAAGCAAGACGCCAACTAATATACTGTGTCAACAGATGGAAATGACTGGGGACGATTAGTACTCGGACGTACAACTCCAGCTCGGATGCTCCGAATTCAGCGTGACGAATCCCCCGCTGAGAGGGAACTCGCTCCTATTACTCACGGCATTCACGTAGTTGTCTAACGAACATAAGGCCTCGTATGGACAAGAAACGAGCTACATTACCACAAAATTTGACTTCATTGTTGTCATCGAAGGGACCTCGGGGCGGCGGGAAGGCCAACTGGAAGTGGGCGTTGACCGCAGTGATTGCGCAAGCCAGCAGAGCAAATGTAGAGAGCTTGAAATGCATTGCAGTTTCTGAACCTCTGGAAAACGATGGTGACTTTATACAGTGGGAAAGTCAGTTCGGGAAAAAGTGAGAAAAAGTTTTTCATCCCTGATTATTTTTAATGGCCGCGGTTTGAAAATCTATATTTATCACCTGTAACGATTAAAAAAAGATGATCTCGTTTAAGTAGACACTTCCTTTGCATCCAGAAACCCAGCAAGCTCGGGTAGACTACAGGTGCGCATAAGCAAGCCGCCCAAATAGACTTCCCCAGGACCCAACCCAACAATAATTGAGATTATTTACACTGCCTGGAACGCCCTAGAGGCCAGGGAAGCATAAATTGAGGAGCGAGGACAAGGATTGGCAGCTCACTTCACGGCCGAGTTAACACAAGAGCATAGACGGGTAGCGCTTGCAGAGAGTACAAGGTACCTACCCCTCGCGGGAAGCATGAATCGCGAGAGAGTACGGCACCTCTTTGTTTCTACATTGTGAGACACTTGCGTTGAGCCGATAGCCTCACACTGGGTGCCCTTCTCTTTACTCTTGCTTCCTCCAGGGGTATGCGCCATCCAGAGAGGGGAGAGCAGTGTTCCGAGAGCACTAGCCAACATTGAAGTAGAATGACGTCTATACCTTCTCCACGTGACGAGCATCCTTAGACTCACGAGTAGCAAGAAACCACTCCAAAACAGCGAGGTGCGATGCTTGCATCTGCGATAGCTTGGGAGGATGGGTGCCATAACCTGAAAGTATAGATAATCTCCGCCAGCGAAATGGAGATAGGATGTCATCGCGATAGTCCGGATGTGTCGAATGTGTTTGGTGGGCTCATGCTACGAGGACGAGCTGGTGACGGATTGTCGGTGTGAAGCCCGGGTTCGCCCAGGTAAGTCACATCTGCCGGACTCGGGAAACACGCCAAGCAACCGCAATCCCGGGTCGCATGCAAAGTAAACGTATCATGATCGTCGAATATAACAAGACACGACTGGAGGGCCCAAGAAGAGAAACCTTGTCCATTAACATGGGATCAAAGTCGGAGAGGACATCGCGGGACAAGCTTCGGAGAACTACGCTCGCACTTGAATCCCAGATGCCAACAAAGGAGGGCTCGTGGTCAAAGGCAGGACCATAAAACCTAGAGCAACGAGGCGAGAGAAGCTAATCATGAAACAAGAAATCCCGGACAGGCTTAATGAGGACTACGTTCCAGCGTGCACTAGCAGTATGCGGCATGAGAGGACACTAATGGGGAGTTAGTACCGGTAGATAGTAAAATGGGCCTCGAACCACAGCGCATAAATTGAATCTGAGGTCTAGAGGAAAGGCCGGGGGCGGGAGCGGGACGAGCGGGGTAAAGGGGTGTGTACGATGGGGATGGGCCTGCAGGCCTGAGCCCCCAAGGATAGCTTTATTTGCAAGAACACCACAAACAGTGAGGCAATTTCCAGCCAATCATCATAATGCCTCACGTTGATCGCGACGGCCGAGTGAGTCACGTGTGATGATGTAACCCGTTGCCTGCGGTGTGGTGGTTAACCTCGTATCCAATCTAACTCGAAGTCTACAGGTCAAGTTACACACTGGTGCAATATTAGCGGTACTTGACTGCAGGAATGCAGCAGATGACAGGGCGTTTCAGCCAATCAAAATATTTGATTTTCGAGACAATGAAGTGTTCACAACTTTGATTGAAAGAACTTGAAGTCCATCAACGTATAGAAGCAAAATTTAATTTGGAGTGACATGATAACCGGTATGCCTTTAAACGGTCTTTCAGACCACCCTCCAAGCTGAACGAAAATGCTGTTGTGTGATCTTGCTATATCAAAGGATAAGGATTTCCGATTGTTGTAAGTGCAAGACATAATATCGATATATTGACCACTCTGTGTCATAGGAATCATAAAAAATACCAGGTAGTGTGCATGCCAATGAGCCAACTTGAATGCGAATTAAATCAGACCAGTGAAACACTGGACGGGGCGGCGACACCGGACGTCGCTACTTACAACAGTAGAACACAATGATGATTTCATGGTATAAATATCCTTTCTTCTTTCGTGCATATATGTATAGCAGAGCTCTATACATTGTGTAAGGTGCCAAGACTCGTAGGCAGTATGAAGTTTGGGCGGAGGGTAAAAGCTGTAACAACATTTGTTTTGCACCAAACACATTCTTGTTCTCGGCCTCCAACGGCGTAAAACTTAGACTTACTCGGGTCGTTAGGTAACCTCAATTCCTATTTCCCATTGTGAATACATCCACTTGTTGAGTAAAAGAGAAGGGGTTCTACTAATGCGACTTAGGCCGTAAGCAGCGCTACAAGTAAGCCGAGCACGTCAGCATATCCTGTCGCTGTGATTCCACTGGCGCCACTTTTATTGTTGGTGCTGTCGCCATGGTACCATTGGTGTTAGTGGTGTTAGTAGAAGTCGCATTGATACACGAGATATTGGACGGGACGGTAAATTTTTGTGCCAGGTCTGCGCAATGGGAGAAAAAGATTCAGTCGCGACGACGAATGTTATATGGAGGATGAGCAAGTAACCCGAAGAATTACCTGGTAGAGGCTACCACCCCCTGCATTGTAAACGATCTGAATTGTCACGTTGGTACCATCTGAAACGCCACTAATCCCGGTGTTGGACAGGTCGAGGGAAATGTAAAAAGTTGCTAACACCAGAATCGTTGGCAAAGTTTCGGACCAACCCTCCAGTCGAATTAGCGAATATCGAAAGAAGTCTGATTTCGCATGGTTGAAAGCGAGACGGCAACTAATTTATCGAGACAACAAGTGGAAATGGCCGAGGACGGTCAGTAATACGACGTACGATTCCAGTTGGGATGTCTGAGTGCAGCGTGACGTAGCCCCTGCTGACAGGACACCCGGCGTTATCCATGGTGTTCACATAATTGTCTGCCGCGAACTTTTGGGACTCGAATAGGCGAGAAACGAACTACATTACCACAAACGTTGTTCGCATTGAATGGACTTAGGGCGCGCTGGATAGGCTAACTGGAAGTGGGCGTTGACCACAGTAATTGCACTAGTCAGCAGAGCAAACGAAGAGAAACGCATGGCAGTTTCTAGTCCACGTTGTAAGTGACTTTATATGATGGAAAACTGAGCTGCAAAAGAAGGTAGGTACGGGCGGGTGAAAATTTTTTCGGTCTCTTACCTTCTTCGGTGGGCCTGTCACGGAAATTCTCACCCTATTAGTCGCCAAGTCAGCGATCAGGCCAGCTGGCCAGTAGACGACAAAATTACGGGCAGCATCCAAAGAAGAAAAAATTTCTGAGAGTACAGTACAGAATTCCTTTGTATTCAAAACCGTCGGGTAAGATCAGGTAGATTACAGGTGCACATAAGCGAGCCGCCCAAATAGAACTTCTCCAAGGCCCAGCCCGACAACGATTGAAATGATGTACGCTGCCTGGAACGTCCTAGAGGCCAGGGAATGCATAAATTGAGAAGGGGCGAGGACAAGGACTAGCAGCTCACATTACGGCCAACATAAGAGCATAGACGAGTAATGCTTGCACAGCGTACAAGGCACCCCTCCCGGCATCGCGGGCCAGCACAAATGGCGGGAGGGTACGATTCCTTTGTACATTGCGAGACACTTGCGTTGAGCCAATAACCTCAACTTGGGCATTCTCTTCTCTCTTCTCCTGTTTTCTCCAGAGGAATGTACGATTCCCAGCGGGGAGATCAGGGTTCAAGGCAAGAGCGCTGAGCCAAACATTGAAGCAGACCTAATCGAAGTAGTTATGAAGCCCGTACCTTCTCCTCCAACGAGCATCCATGGCCCCACGAGTAGCGTGAAGGAACCTCTCCAATAAAGCTAATATGAGAAGTGCGATGCTCGCCCCTGCGATAGCACCATGGGAGGACGGGTGCCATGACTTGAAGTACAGGTAACCTCCCCCAGTGAAGTGGAAATAGGGTATCATCGTGACTAATTTGGAAGAGCCCGTCTGGTTTGTTGCGTATTCCATGAGGACGACAGAGTCGGTGATAGATTGTCGAAAGAGTGAGCTGGCCTAAGCGTGTCAAAACCGGGTTGTGCCGGTATACGTCACGTGACGTATACTGGCACAACCCATCACGCTTGGGCCAGCCGGCCCAAGCTCACTCAATGCTCGGTTACCGTAGAACGGTAATCGCTGCATTTACTCTGCATGCATGGAGTGGGTTTTTTGCGGTAATTAATATGGGACGTCGGGAGGATATCATGGGACAAGCGCTCGCATTTGAACCCGGAGGCCAGCAGGAGCACTGGCAGCCTCGAAGTTAGAGGCAGGAGAAAATCTGGAGTCATAATGTCATCTAGGCGAGTAGAGCAAGTAGCCAATCATGTAAAAACGGATTCCAGGATGGGCTTGTGAGGACCAGCGAGCACTTGCGTTACGTGGCACGAGACTGGGGTTACCGGTAGCACAGAGAATTGGGCCCCTTAAAACACAGTTTTTGAAGAGTAAAGACTACATCTACGATCTGGAGAGGAATCTGGGGGCGGAATGACCTGATGAGCGCGGAAGGGGACGGTAAGGGGTGTTCGTGATGAGAGGGATGAAAGTATGAGGCAATTTTTGGCCAATCGAAGTAATGCCTCAGCTCACGACGGCCACCGCCGAGAGTCACGTGTACTTAAGTAAGCTTAGCGCTACTTAAAAGCGATCCAAATGATAGTCGGTACGAGTACTAGTACTCGTTCGAAATGCTCCGTGCCAGGTTCATATCCTTGTCCCCCACACGCCACAGCCTCCGGATCGCCCGACCGGTCGTGGTATTTGGAACTCGACTCAACTCGTCGCGAACTCCAGAACAGAAAAGGGCCTTCAATAAAGAAAGAAAGGAACTGCAAAAGGATTGGCCCGGGACTGTGCCAATTCTTACATACGAGGAAGTGAAACACAAGTCCCAACAACCGAGCGAAGTGCGTGCTTCTCTTCCCGTTCGCACCATCGATTCTCAAACTCGGCAAAGAATGCGTATTTGATAGATGTGCGGGAACCGGATGAGGTATTGCAGGGCATGATCCCCTCGGCAGTTAATCTCCCACTCTCTGACCTTTCTGGGGCGCTGCACATGGACGGGACCAAGTTCAAGGAAAAGTATGGCTTTCAAAAGCCAGAATTTGACCAGGAAGTTGCTTTCTACTGTCGCAGCGGCAAGCGCAGTGCGACAGCGAGTGACGTTGCGCGGAGGAACGGGTACAAAAAGTATGCATATTCCTACACTGAGTCGACTACCCGCACTGATGTGCCTTACTCCCAGTATCTTAAATTATGTAGGGTCCTGGTTGGACTGGACGGCGAAGGAGAGCAAGCAATCGACGTAGCATTTCCCATTTCCATTCTCCCTACCAACGTCACCGTTATTGCATTGCGTGACCCGCGGCAATGAGCTTAATGCTTATATGTAAATCCAACATCGGATGAAACTCTAACAACGGGCTTTGGCTAATTTGGGGAGTATCGAACGCCTCGATGAATGCCTATGCATCGTTCTGCATGCTAAAGTGTCCTAATCGAATTCTGGGATCATATCCTTACATTCCGACTTTACAACGGTGTTTTAGTACTCGTGGTGTGAGAAAATATAATCATGTGGGAGCCCTGCAATGCGGTTAATAACAGAGGTTGCGTGTAGTAGCACCAAGGCGCTTGCCGCGATGCTTGCTCGCACTACCGTGATCGCGACTACGCCATGTACTCAAGAACATCTCCGCGGCTATTCTTTGCTTTCTCGAGAACTCGCCTTGTCACTAGATGTCTACACCGCGTAACACTCCCGCCCATTGGCCACCGTATCTCACAGACACGTTCGTTCACTACTCCAGCTCCTCAAGTGACACAGAGGTTTGGCGTCGCTCTCCCTCCTTTGATTTACACATTCGTGATGACCGTTGTAAAACGTTATTCTTGTGTTCTCGGCAAACAGCTTTCTCCAACAATCTGAATATGATACATTTGCCGACGCCGCCATGGAGGAGATACTCGACAGGCTGCAGGATATCTTAGATTCACATGGGGATTCTTCACTAGAAGTCGAGTATAATGTGCGTCTTTCCTTGCACCGCGTGTGTTTTGCACCTCTGTTTCGCTGATTGGTCCCTATTCCACAGAGTGGGGTCATTACCCTCGATCTGGGCCGACGCGGTACGTATGTGATCAACAAGCAGCCGCCCAACAAGCAAATTTGGTTTTCCTCCCCCGTTAGGTGGGTGCGCCAGTTGTCTCTCACGATCCTTTATCGACGAATACATAGCGGGCCCAAGAGATTCAACTTTGACTCAGCTACGAGTCAATGGGTCGACTCTCGGAACGGAGAACTTCTCGAGACGTTGCTCAATGGAGAGCTGAGCGCGTCACTGGGCGTGGAGTGCGGCATCGACTTGAAATATAAAGGTTCATAGTAAACTAGGCTGAGGTCGAGAATTTCGAACTGTCCTCATCATGCGGTTTCTCCGAACCAAGTTGACCTTACATTGGATACGGGACCGTATATCAGTGATTAGAATGCTAGTGATACTGCACAGTACAGACAATACAATACAATGAAACAAAAGACACGAGTAACATATCATATCATGCAATGCAACAATAGGAGCATACTACGGGATGCTATGAACCCACCGAGGCAGAGAGGTCCCGCCTACGTTCTAGAAAAACCGCTCCCAGGAACCTGAAGGAGAGTGCAGTGGTGAATGAGAGTGAAATATTGGAAGGAAAGCACACTGACCTGTTTGTTTCTCCATATCGATCGTACACGCTCACGCCGTCGCCACAATACAAGTTGTTCTTTTTCTCGCTAGAACAGGGACCTTGCCGATACGTCTCGGCGAGTGGCACGTCTTGCATGGGGTTTAGGCACGGATTTAGCACGACGTTAAGCTTCCCAGCCGGTGGCTCTTGAGGGGCAGATGAAGGGCAGCCGTGAGAAGAAAACGACCCAGGTGAGGAAGAGCTTGGATGTGATGAAGGTGACATCAATCGCCTGTGTTGCTGTTCCGCGTGAAGGTCATGCAGCAAACTGTTGACCGTTTTATATTCGCCGGCACCACTCAAACTCGGTTCGCTAGCGGTGGCCCACGGATTTGGTGACTCGTCTCCCATTATATCGTCTTCATCTACCTCATCCTCCGACGGCACAGGGGGTATGCCCCATCCACGAGATCGCCCATCCAGTGGTGGAGAGAATAATCTGCGACGCTTCACTCCATGTTCGGATGATGTCTGCACGGATGAAATTAGAGGGACTTCCGTTGCAGGAAGTTGGGTAGGGGGCGATGGAGATGAAGCGCGTTGTCGCTTGAGCATCTCTAAAGGAAGTGTCGCAGGGAAGAACCACAAGGGAGGAGGGCACTGTGAGAGCTCTCTGCAGTGCCGCAGTGAAGGAGTGCACCGCCTGTGGTCGTGGGTCGGTTTTACAAGCGCTCGTTTACCTCTCAAATAGGTGGATTATGTAACCTGTACCGTGACCTCATCGTTCCTCGCTGGGTTACTCAGAATCAGCCTTCCACTTTCCAATCCTTGCCCTGAGGTGCACGACACAATGGACGCAGATGTAATGGCAGCAATGGGGATTTCTGGATTTGGGAAGCAGCCTCGCAAACGCCAACTTGACGCCGCGCGATTTGACAAAGCTAAGCGAGAGGTCTGTTCAACAGCTACGTCGCGTCGAGGGCATAGCTAATCATTGTACCCAGGTATCTACACCCCCACCTGCTCAAGGAGCGGGACAGGATTCTGATTCATCTCGCGCCGCGGCCAATCCACCACCTCATCCTGGGCATTCCGGCTCCGCAAATGAGGATGTTGGTTCCACGGAACCGCACTCTGCTGCATCTGCCTCTCAACTGGAGGGTCTTTCTGCAGAGGAGCCAGAGTATGACCCAGATGAGGAGTATGGCAACTCCGGTCAACCGGATCTTCCTGAATTTCCTATAACACACGAGCTGATCTTGAAGGACCATACTAAGGTCGTGTCCGCGCTTGCACTAGATCCTTCCGGTGCTCGCATCCTCTCAGGGTCGCATGATTATGATTGCAAATTATGGGACTTTGGAGGCATGGATCAGCGGTGTAAGCCATTCAAGTCTTGGGAGCCAGCAGAGAGTTACCACGTTAGTCCACGCAACCTCTGTACTAACCTCGTTCGTTCTGACGCCGGGTGGCTTAGATACACGATTTGAAGTACTCTCCTGATGGCCAGCGTTTTCTCGTGATTTCAGGGACGGCACAAGCCAAGCTTTATGACCGGGACGGTGAAGAGCAGTAAGCAGCCTTCCTACGTAAGGGGCCACATGAACTGATGTTGGGTCTAGAGCAACATTTATCAAGGGAGACCTATATATTCGCGACATGAAGAATACGGCGTGGGTGATCCCTTCTCGGTGATGTATATGATAAATGTATGTTCATGCATTGCTGCAGGGGACATGTGAGCGAGTTATCATCATGTGCCTGGCACCCCAAAGACACGCAAACGTTTATCACCGGTTCGGCGGATTCTACCATACGGTACTGTTCCTTTCGGGTGATCTCCTCACTACTCATTCACATGACGGACAGAATTTGGGACATTGAGAACAAGCGGAAACAAAAAACGGTGATAGTGGTTAAGTCAAAAGAGCGGGGCACGCGCACGAAGGTCACGACATGCGGTTATTCCCCGGACGGGAGGTACATCGCTGGAGGTAAGTCACAGTGTCATGGTACGCATCCCGCTCCCCAAAGACTAGTTTAGCGTGCCTCGATGGGACTTTGCATCTGTGGAAAACAAATTCGAATTTCGTGCGCCCCGACATGACTACTCAAGACGCACATGTCAAGGGAACTGAGACGGGGTCACTTTCGTTTTCTGTGGATGGGAATACAATACTTACACGAGGGGGTGATCATACAGTCAAGCGTACGTTTCGCGTCAAAGTTCGGCTTGCTGCTCACTGCATCTTTAGTATGGGATATTCGTTCATTCAAGCGGCCTATCGCTGAGCGATCAGGGGTTCCTATGCTATACCCTTCCACAAATGCGATATTCAGCCCCGATAACAAACATATTGTGACTGGGGCAGGGGGATCTGAGAAGGGGGGACACGGCGCCTTACTGTTCCTGAGTCGTCAAAATCTGGAAGTAGTAAGGCAGCTTGACGTTGGTGCGACACCTGTTGTCGTACAGTGGCACCCGAAAATCAATCAAGTGCGTTCCGGGCTTGCTGCCATTACAAGACTTGACAAACAACACAGATTATTGTGGGTCTCACAAGTGGTGCATTAACCGTATTGTATTCGCCACAGACATCTCTCAATGGGGCCAAATTGTTGCTCAATAAGGGTCCTGCGAAACGACCAACAGTTGAGGACATGTCAGACGCGGTCGCTGCACCCGCTATCATTATTCCAGGGGTAACGCGGGACGGTGAATTCACATCTGGTCTTCCTAACAAGCGGAAGAGAGATAAAGACAGACAAGATCCACGGAAGAGTCGCAAACCTGAAATGCCCGTGCATGGACCCGGACGAGGAGGACGAGTGGGGGCAAGTGCAACGCAACACGTCGTGCAAAATCTGGTGCGCGATACAACCCGGGATGAAGATGTGCGTATCGTTCTGGTTTCCGTTTTTGTCACTGCCTTTTGTGTCGCATGGGGGAATCCTGGCGTGTTAGTGCATAGGAGATCACCTGGTTTGGTCGGCTGCTTATCTATGTCCCGAATACGGGCAAGCACACTGGTTCAAAGGACCCCTTTGTTTACAGCTGAGGGGAGGGGTACAGAAGTACGGACGGGGGAGGGGAAGGCAGTGCACCCGCGCAGCAGGGCATCAGGCCACGTCGCACGTCGCAATTTTTCGAGGGAATCGTCGTGGCGACGCAACCTCGGAACGGCACGCGGCTGCGGAGTAAGGGCGGGGCGTGAACCTTATCATGACCCTCCCACGCCCTCTTTGTTTGTCTCGGATCTTGTCTTGCCACTGCTCTGACCACCACACCCATGCAGCCTCGGGAGGCCCTCCTCAAGTACGCAAAAGTCGGTGAAGATAATCCACAATGGACCGCAGGTGTGTGGCTTGTTCGCTTTTTCAGTCAGACTTGAGACAATCTGATGGGGATGGCTGTTTGTTTGTTGATATTGACGTGATGATGGCGTTTCTGAACTCCGCCTGAAACTGTGACAGCTTGGCGAATCAACCAACCCAAGCCGGTGTTCGCAGAGGAGGTGGAGGAAAAGGACGAGGATGAAGGCGAATAGTATGGTGTCAGGGTAGATAGCCATCGTATGGATGTATAAGCGAGGGAAAAGGCGGAGGGAGGAGAAAACGGGGGGAGAGGATAGCCCCTGCGCTTTGAGATCGAACTTTATTTTTCAGCACCTATAAAAGCTGAGGGACCCCGTTCGGATGCCCGTCCACCTGAAGTCGATCCTTCGCTGTCTTTTGCCTTTTGGCCATTCCCCCTCTTTGCCCCTCTGTTATCTCGTGACCTGTCACGCGCGCAATGCTCGACGCGACGACAATCCCCCCTCCAACAACAAATGGTCTCCACTATGAACCCACGACGGACCCCGATTCCCCCCTAGCCGACTCTCCTGACACCCCCATCAACACCGTGTCCGACGTCGCCGTGAAAATCACCTCGGATATTCCCGAAGTGGAGAGCGACGCCCGCCACGAGCCTTACCAGATCAGTCTCGACAAGCAGTTAGACGACGCGTCCATTCCTCCGCAGATTGACACTCCGATCGTTCCCAGTCGGTCCTTTTCCTTGTCGCTTTCCTTTCATCCTTTCATCCTTCTCATCATTTCCTCTTAAGATTCAATTTCCTCCCCTCACGGTACGCCGCCTCCACCTCCCACTCAGCTTCCCCGAGGCGTACATATGGCAGAAGAAGATCCTCCATCTCAAGATGGGATTCATCAACACGAGGATGTTGAGATGGGGGATGCAGAGCCGCCCAAGTCGTCTCTCAACGTCCCTTCTGAAGTCGACGAACCACCCCCCACTCAGTCCTCCTCGGGTACTCCTGGTTCCGCGGTTGGCGGTTCGTCCATCACTGCTGTAGATTCTGTTCATGTTCGCGACGTGTCTCCAATTGAAGATGATGCACCTCCCGCAAAGCGGGCGAGAAAATTCTCAGATGCCGATCAAGCCTCGGCGCACCAGACCGTGGCTCATGTAAGCTCGCTTTGTCTCGTGCGCCATCGCTGGCGTGCTAATATAGTTGCTTTTCCCCGTCCGCTCCTGAAAGACCTCCCCCCCACCTGGTCAGGAATCTGCCGCACGTGTAAATGGCGAGTTGCCTTCTTCCACTCTCAGCGTATCGCAGCACAAGTTTGCTCTGTCTACGGTACGAAACCTCAAAAAGATGAAGGATGCTGCTCCCTTCCGCTTCCCCGTCGACCCGGAGGCTCTGAAGATACCTCATTATCTTCAGATTGTCAAGCATCCTATGGACTTTTCTACTATCGAACGCAAATTGCTAGCTTCGAACGCTGCTAAACCCGACCCTAATCCTGCCAATCCTCGTTATACCAGTGCAGACGAATTTGTTGCCGATGTTCGATTGATCTTCAGTAATTGTGTGACATTCAATGGGCCAGAGCACGTTGTGACGCAGCAGGGAAAGCGCGTGGAGGCAGTGTTTGATAAACAAATTAAACAGTTGCCGCCCCCAGAAGAGGTAAGATGTTGCCGTTTCTCCGTTTTACCGAGTCTAAAAGAGAATCACAGCCTAAACCTGTGGTAGTAAAGAAGCCAGCAACACCGCCTCCGCCGCCTCCGCCTCCTGTGCCCAAAAAGGCACCACGAAGACCATCGACATCTGTTCCTGTCATTCGGCGTAATGAAACCGAAAATGCAGGCAGGCCGAAACGAGAAATTCACCCACCGCCTCCTAAGGACTTGCCTTACGCCGACGTGCCAAAGAAGCAGCGCCGTCGCTCAGTCAAGAAGGACGCATCTAATGAGCAGTTGCGGTTTTGTGCGAAGATTTTGGATCAAATAGGACGCAAGCAACACGCTGCCGTTGTCGGCCCTTTCGCCGAGCCAGTTGGTGAGAAGCGATTTAGTTTCTCATCGTTAACTAGCTTAAATGTATCGTAGACTGGGTCAAGCTCGCTATTCCTGACTACCCGAAGATAGTCAAGAAGCCCATGGATCTGAGCACAATGCGTGGCAAGCTCGATAGCGGTGCCTATTCTACGGCTGAGAAGTTCCGTGATGATATAAAGTTGATAGTCAGCAACTGCTTCCTGTACAATCCTCCTGGAACCCCTGTACACCAAGCAGGCGTTGAGCTCAAGAAGCTATTCGAGGAGAAGTGGAAAGGGTTACCACCACTCCGGACAGTGTCTGAGGATGAAGAGGATGATGACGACTCAGAAACGGATGAGGAGCGCACTCGTGCTCGTATGTCAGTTTTAATATTATATTTCATTCTTCTGATACGTTTTCCAGTTACCATTGCTGCCATGGAGTCTCAAATAGAGACTATGCGTAATAGCATCAGTGCACTGAAAAATCAGAAGGAGAAGAAGACAAAGAAGACAAAGAAAAGGGATACCTCCGGCTCGACTCCGGCGACGGCCTCAAAGGCGGCGAAGAAAGAGGCAAAAGCGGCTCCGAAGAAGAAGTCTGCGCCGAAGAAGACACAAATTCCTGACGATGACGTGCTGTCCTTCGAGCAAAAGAAAGATCTCAGCGAGGCTATTCAGACACTTGACGGGCAGAAGCTTGAACGGGTTATCCAGATCATTCACGAGGGCGTGCCCGAGATCCGAGATGTAAGGTCTCTCACTCGAGTTACTCTCCGCCACTGAAGCAACTTCGACAGAGCCAAGAGGAAATTGAGCTGGAGATTGACACACTCCCTGCGGCCGTTCTCACCAAGCTATACAACTTTGTCATTCGTCCTTTACGTCAGCCCCCCGTGAAGCGCAATCGTACGGGTAAGGGTACTGGCACAGGTGGGCTAAAGCGGAAGAGCATGGACGAAGATCTCGAAGCGGAGAAGATTCGTAAGCTCGAGGACCGCATGAAGCTATTCGAGAAAACTGCGAATGGCGACGGAGTCACACCCGAGCTACATGCCATTCATGCTCATGACAGTGAGCACTCGTCGGAATCGAGCTCAGATGACGACAGCTCGGGTTCAGAGTCGGAGTAATCGCATTGTGTGTACTATTGCTTTTCCTCTGCGGCTGTGCTTATGGTAGTTGTCTTTCTTCGTTCCATACTGTCCGTATCTTATTCGTCAAGCCCTGCATATCCTTCATCCCCGAACCGCACGCATACAAATTTAAGATATCGAACTTGTAACTAGTTATACTTTACTCGAGCATGATGTCTTTCGGCTTAATGACCTCTGGCAATAAAAGGCCATTTGTCAACGAGACAGGAAGACTATTTGTTACAGACTGATGTACTTTCGCCAGAGGCGGCGAAAGTCACGCTAGCGTAAGAGCAACTGAATTGCAACTAGAACAGTGTCATACGTGGATTAGAGAATCTCACTACGCACAGACTCGTGTATCAGGGTGTAGCGACTAGGACTGCATGGGCAGCGAACTACTTTCGACGTCCACCCTTTTGAAAGCTTTGCCATCCTGAGCGTGAGTTCTCCCGCATCTCGGCCTCCCTCTCCTTCTTAGACTTGGACGATTTAGGGGCCTCGGCGCGGGGGTGAGCAATGGACGTGGACGCCTGTGGATGTGGTGGAACAGGCGGAGGCAAAGGAATTGCTGCCGGAACAGTTTCGGATACTGATGGTGTTGAAGGGGCGGATGGCGGCTCTTCCGGTTGGCGGTACGCGTTTGTCATTGCTGATGCATGTACATCAGGAGGATCCGGGGTTGGTGGTGATGGCGGTAGACGAGTCGTGCTGTCAATCGAGGTCCAACCGCTGGTACGAAATATTGGCGCCGGCTGATGGTGTTGGCGTTGACCTTCTTTCGTTGGTTCTTGTATGTGTGGATCGCCGGTTTGCGAGGGCATAAGGGGCGTAGTCGTCGGAAAGCCGGCGGAAGTGATTGTATCTGACGCCGGTGAAGAGGAATAGGATGATACTAATGGGACGGATGGGACTGAAGAGGATCCCACAGCCCCCCAGCCACCCCGTGCCGCTGGCGACTCTGTGGACGACGATGGCTCTGCAGTCGTTGATGAGATACTCGCCCAACCACCTTTCTTGAAGCCTCCGGGCTTGGACTTGGCGGAGGGCACAACTGGTGCGAGGGTCGCGGTGGTTGACGTTGTTGCCACTCGCACGCCGGCCGCGGCGGCAATCTTACGTAGCTCCTTCTCCTCACGCTTCCGTTCCTTTTCCTTGCGTTTATCCTGTTCTTCAGGAGTATTCTGCTTGGCGCGCTGGGTATTCTGCATGTCACGGAAACGAATCTTGTGGTGATGTGCATACGAGTTTGTGTGTTCATCATATTGAGCGACGTTTTGGAACTGCTTCTCGCAGACGGTACAGTAAAATGGCCGAAGGACCTCCGATATCTCAGTCTGAAGAGCGGCGCGACGGGCGACATTTCCCTACGATATACAAAGGATAAGCTACGAAATTATCTAGGGAGGGACAAAGCACTCACCTCCCTAGCCTTTCGTTGTTCCTCGGTTTCGTTCCGCTGGCGTTCAGAGTCCAATTCACGTCGCTGAGAGACCGTAGTCTCAATCATACGAAAATCTTGACTAGTCTTCCCGAGTCCGGTTGCGTCATTCTTGACGTGGAAAGGGATGGGATCGACCCGAGCTGCGCGGACTTATACAGCCAAGGCCGAGTGATTGAGGGGAGAAAGCACACCATCCTGAGAAAGTCCGAGGGGCTGTCCCTCTACCCAGCCTAAATTCGACAGCATCTTGAAACCTTTATTGGTGTTCTTAATTTTCGTGTCGACTGTGATGACTTCTCTGATGGGGCCGGGAACATAGTCATCGTATTTGTCGATGTCCATTTGATCCTGGGCAGCCGGTGATGGACTTCGTGACACGAGTGAGACATCATCGTCACTGTCACCTCCATCTATGTTGATGTCCTCGTCATAGTCATCGTCTCGGCGTCGCTGGAAGGGAAACAAAGGGGAACGGGGTAGTACCGGGACAGGAAACTAGGAGGGTAGGGGGAAAGCACCGGCAATACCTTCGCAGAAGCAAACTGAGTAGAAAGGCCGTCATTCTCAGGCCTTGTCATTGGAATAGCATTCCATCTGGCAATGGACTCAGCAGACATGGTGATGAGAGATAAAGTTGCGCAAAGACTTTGCCAGGTGGAGGGTGCCCACTGGGCCACGTGACTTGTAGCAGCGCCTGAACGCGTCGTGCGCAGCTTCAGTCGCGACACAAATGAGCTCACCGAGTCGCTACTGGGATGACGAGGAGCTCAACTCTGCTGTATTGAATGAGCTTGCAGCTGTTGAGGCCCGCCAGGTCGCATCTACCTCTGAGCCGACCGTTCGAAAGCCTTCGCCTGACCGACCGCCAACCCCTCTCGCCGTTGCGGATTCCGATGATTTATTTGATGTCACGTTCGACCTCGATGTCCAAGAACTGCAGAGGCTGGATGCTGCTATAGAGAAGGATTACAGGCGAAAGGCAGACTCCACATCTAGATCTGGGCCTCTTACAGTCCGCTCACTCTCTGGTCGCCAAGTTACGCTTTTCGGTGATGTTATCTCCCCAAGAACCTCTCCGTCTAAGAAACCTCAAACTTCACGCGGAGGCGTGCAACAAAGGAGGTCTCCCACGCGTCCGGTCAACCGCAAGACCAAGAAGTGGGACCACACCGCTTTTGCAAAGACGGGTAGGAGACGGAGAGCAGGCCGAGAAAAAGGGAAGGAAAATCAAGATGAAGAAAGAGATGAAGAGGAAGTTGTTGAGTTTGAGCAATTCCCTGAACCTTTTGTTCCAGGTAAGCTAATCGCCCTAGTGTCAAACGTGATTTACATCTTCCCCATGCAGTCGGGTAAGTGAAGTTCCAAATCTCGCTCATTGGCACCTACGGAACATACCGTCCAATTATCTAGACCTGTAAGTTGACTAACAATCATCTGAACAACGGCCTGATACCTTGACTTTCAGCCGCCACCCATGAAACTGCAGCCAGATCTTATAGCAGCTCAGCGCTGGATTTTCCCCATGAACAAGCCAAAACGTGACTATCAGTTTAATATATCTCGACATTGTCTTTTCGACAACGCGCTAGTCGCATTACCCACGGGCCTAGGGAAGACATTTATAGCTGGTGTAGTGATGTTAAACTGTAAGCCATCACCGTTGTCCTCTGCTTCTTATTAATCCTTTGCTTGTAGTCTACAGATGGTTTCCTGAGGGCAAGCTTGTTTTTGTTGCCCCGACGAAGCCACTAGTAGCGCAGCAAGTTGATGCATGCCATAAGACATGCGGCATTCCTGGAAGAGACGCTGTCGAGCTTACGGGGAATAACCCGAGAGCCTTCCGATCTAAGGCTGTAGGTCCAATCCGCAGCTCCATTACTTTGAAGTCACCTTAGCTTCCTCTAGTGGGAAGAGAAGCGCATATTCTATATGACGCCGCAAACGTTTGAGAATGACCTGAAGACGGATAATTGCGACCCGAGAGATATCGTCCTTCTCGTCATTGGTACGTCCAATTTCCTGGCAACCTTAGTGTGGTCGACGACTGACAAGTTTGTATTAGACGAAGCTCACAAAGGCGCGGGAGAGTACTCTTACGCCAAAGTGGTCCGCTTCCTCATGGCCAAGAACCCTTACTTTCGAGTCTTGGCACTCACAGCGACACCAGGAGGCACACCAGAAGCAGTCCAAGCAATAGTCGACGCGCTTCACATAAGCCGGATTGAGATCCGACATGAGCAGAGCTTAGATATCCGAGGCTACATCAACGAGAAGGTATTGTGACACCTTGCGTATTCATGCCTCCTCTGAATCGGACGCTCTCAGAAAGTTGAGCAGCACATAGTTGCGATGGATGAAGGAATTGGGAAGCTCCGCGATCTCCTCGCAAAGGTTTTGGGGGTTTGTCGCCACTGCTCGATGATACGGTTAGATATTATCCTAATGAGAATCAGGCATACATCAAAAAGTGTGTCGGATCCGGGATCCTTCGCGGAAATCTGGACCCAGTCCATTTTCATCCATACCGCGCTAATACTGCAATGGAGGAAATTTATAAACGCCCTGATAGCAGGCAGCTACAGTGGGCATACCCATTACTTAGAAAGGTCGGCGCACTGGCGCGGGCGATGGGTTATTTGGTGTGTTGAACCGCATTGGTACAACCTAATTCTGATAGACTACCCAGTTAGAGGCCACCGCGAATATGTGCTTCCACTCTCTCACCGAAGAAGCAGAGAGCGGTAACTCTGACAAACCTTCGGGGCTCAACAAGGATCCTGCATTCCAAGCGCTTATGGATGAACTCAAGCTGCAGAAGAGCAGGGGTTTTGCTGTTCATCCCAAGTTAGAAAAACTCAAAACGCTTGTAGTAAACCACTTTGGGCAGCGAACGCACCATGATGACGGTCCAAACGCCGGCGAGCGGTCTGACGAGGGGACGCGAGCTATGGTGTTTGTTACGTTTCGTGATGCCGTAGACGAGATTGTGGACTTCCTGAATCAAGAGCCCCCTCTACTTAGGGCGACCAAGTTCATCGGCCAGGGAGTAGACAAGAAGGGCAACAAAGGCTTAGCACAACGAGAACAGCTCGATGTGAGTAGTTATATATAGCTGATTCTCCTATTACGTCCTTCGCCCACTCTGGATGCACGTTTCCTCATACCCTTCGCGGCCTAGGTCATCAAGCAGTTCAAGGACGGCGTCTTTAACATTCTGGTGGCCACGTCGGTCGGCGAAGAGGGTCTCGATATAGGAGAGGTCGACCTGATTGTGTGCTATGATGCCCAGAAGACTCCTATCCGAATGGTAAGTTTGAGAAATTCATATGTAAAAGTATGTAAAAGTCATGCGTGGTGATCTTCCGTAGTTGCAGCGTGTAGGACGAACGGGCCGCAAGCGCGAGGGCTACGTACATGTGTTGCTTGCCGAAGGCCGAGAAGAGATGAACTGGAACAAAGCCCGAGAAGCTTATAACGACGTCCAGAGGAGCATAGTACGTGGCGAACAACTGGAACTCTACGATGACGTCGAACGGTTACTTCCTAATCACATCAAACCTCAATGCCTCGAAATGGTGATGGAGAT
The DNA here is from genome assembly GCA_003316425.1 of Russula lepida. Classification (NCBI taxonomy): domain Eukaryota; kingdom Fungi; phylum Basidiomycota; class Agaricomycetes; order Russulales; family Russulaceae; genus Russula; species Russula lepida. The sequence goes on along the minus strand of QFEZ01000265.1, from coordinate 79,124 downwards.
TGAGGAGTACGATCGGTCCGCAACAGAAAAATCTCGCGAAACTACGGCACGGGAGCCCAGCAAGAAACGCAAGCGGAACAATGATCCAGCACGGGACATACCTCCAGGTGCTTGCACTGGTTTTGTCAGTGTTGCGGAGCTTTTTGAGAAGCAGAAAGTAAAAAGACAGAAGAAGGCAACCAAGTTCGACGAAGACGCTGGGACAGACGACGACACGGACGAAGAGATTGAAGCTGGATTATTTGCTCCCAGGCGGGCAGCCTCTACGTCTGCTACTACTTCCACGAAGCCACCCAAAACTAAACTCAAGCGAGCCAAAACGGCAGTGGATCGAGGCAAGAAGCGACAAACCACTATGAAGAAAACAAAGGCTCGTGTTGACGCAGATATCCCCGAGCCAAGTCCCGGCCAGTTTTCGCGCAAGGGGGCCGAGGATTCAGATGATATGGCGATCGAGAGGGGTCCATGGAGTAATTCGCATCCACCATCTCCCAAATCCTCTCCCATCCGCATACGCTCGTCATCACCCGACATTCCCCTTGCCCAGAACCAATCACTAATTGATATATGTACATCAGCTGCACCTTCGAGGTGTCATTCTCGAAATAAAGGTCGAAATTCAACACCACCTCGTCCCACTGGGGAAGTACCTGCCTCACGGTATCCCTCGCTGTCGCTACCCAATTCTCCTTCTGTCGCTCCAGAACCTTTCGGCGGCGTGTCCCCGAGCGAAGCCGCTTCGGATCACGAAACTGTTCTTGAGACAAAAGAGTCCGAAGTGGTTATAGAAGACGATAGCCTTGCCTGGCTTTTGGCAGATTCTGATGATGGGGCCATGCCAAGCAGCCCCGTTGCTGGGCCATGCTCTCGCATGTTGAGATCTCCAGGGTCGGATGCTATCGAAATCGAAGACTCTGAGCCGGAGAATGGGTCTCCTATCGTCTTGGACAGCTCGCCTGTACGAGCCAATGGCCCATCAATCCCGTCAAATCGCGACATGCCACCACCTCCCCCGCCACTTCGTCGACGCGGCTCTCCCTCACCAGTGGGCCCCTCCCCATCTCTCCCCGTCCGCGCAGCCGGCCAAGCAAAACGGCGCCCGCTCTTCGCGCCAGCCCTGGACTCATCCTCGCCTCTACAACCTCCACCGGACTCCCAGAAACGCCTTTATCGTCGCAACCCCAGCCCCAACCATGATGACTACCCTCCGAATGCAAGTCCGACGTCTCACAACCCTCCCAAAAAGAAGCGAAAACCCCCTACCACCGAAAAGAGACAAAGACTTAAAGTGCGGGATACAGCAGAGGCAGCTCGGATGATACCATGGATAGACTTAGAGGCCTTACACTCGGGAGATGAAGTGAGCGATGGAGGACTGTTGTCCTCGCAGGAGGATGAGGAAGGTGAGAGTGTGGGTGGATTCATCACGGATTTGCCAGCTACGCAGCCGTCCGCGTCCTATGATCAGTCGGCGGTCTACAGGCAAAGTCTTCTATCTCAGGCCCCTGTGAGGAACAGTAGCGGGACCAAAAACAAACTCTCCGTGCCCGTGTTTGCCGTTCCCCCTGCTCGGCGCAGTGGTGCGCCAATCCGAGGTCCTCCTGCTGTTGCCGTCGCTGCCGCACATCAATATCACGAGCGCCGCGCAGCACGATCTAGTTCCCCAGTTCCCCCGGCGGACGGGGAGGATTGTTATATGTTCGGGAGCTTCGTGGTGGATGACGACGCTGAGATATCTTTCACCCAGTCCAGCGAATAATTCCTTATTCCTTCAACAGATGACTACATTCCATAACCTCTACGCATAATTACGGGTATGAGGAGATACGCCCCCGAGTAACGCATTGTGCTATCATTATCATCATTATCACCGTTGTCACCATAATCTAACGCTTAGCACACTATTAGTACTCCCACTTCTTATAACCATCAAGAGTCGTTGAATAAACTTTGTGTGGCTTGCATGTGTCATCCTCAACGTCACAGTCAACTCAAATGAAACCTCACGTATCGGACAGAGAATGTACGGGAAATGCGCGTCACAGCTGCAGAGCTGTAAGACAGATCCGTGCTCGTTTTTCTTCGGCTCATAATGATAACGAGCAAAAAAAAAAATTAAAGATGAAGGGTGAGGGGTGAACAATGTGTGGGATGCAAGGCGTACATGCCCGAAGGAAGTCAAAGACAAGCAAAGAAAGAAGCACAGGTAATGGCACAAAGCAGCGAACAAACGCACACAGGGATATGAAGGGGAAGTTATGGGATAAATGAGTTACGTTGCACATGACTTCATGGCCCAAGGCTCTTTTATCTTCGTGCTCGGAGGTCTCACTGGCACCCGAGTCAACCGTCAAGTCCTTCACAACATACCCATTCCGTCCTCGTCCTCATCGCCACCCCAGCCGCTCACCGCAGGCTCCTCATCATGCAGCGAATGTACACCAGAATGCGGCTCGCGGCCATAAGCCTCTTCGCCGAACTCGGACGAGGGTGTGCCGGACGACGTTGTTGTCCCAGCCTTGCTTGGTGTTGCTGCCGTTGCGCCAGCTGTCGTTGCCGTAACTGCAGGTAACGTGTTGTACCAACTGATTTGTTTTTGGCCGACAAGTGGGATGTTAGGTCCTTTGGCGAGACCCTATAAAGGACATTAAGGTCAATGGATCAACGGACTGGGATGACATTTTAGACATACCTGCTCCGCCGCTGCCCGCGTCTTGAACGTCACGACAACGTCCCCGTTCTCGATCGTCTCGAACGCGTCCACCTGGCCACCTGCCTCATACCAATCCCGCACATTCTGTATGCTATCACCTGCAACGTCCTTGACGAGTAACTTTTTGGGCCGATTGTCAAGCTTCATGCTGGCGCGCACGGAACCACCCCGCGCGCCACCGCGGTAGAAGCCCCTACCACGGCCTCGTCCACGACCACGATAGGGATACGCAGGATACGTAGGCGCAGACTCTGCTGAAGGATCGATGCCGAGACTTGCAGCCTGTATGGGGAACATGGGTGAGTTACGCCGCTGTCAGAGAAATCCTCGACTAAGTACCTCGGCCTTGAGCTTTGCTAGCTTTGCCTGCAATGCCTCCGTGGTCTCTTCACCATCGACAACCGCGGAATGTAGTTCTAGCTCCTTGTCTAGCCGCTCCCGTTCCTTTGCTTCTCGATCCTCGGGCTGAGATGAGCTCGGCTTCTTCGACGGGCTGACCATAGCCTGCGATGAGGTAGCCTTGATCTCCTGGCCCAGCTTGCGTAATTGCGCAAAAATATCTTTCTTCTCATCGGCTAACGCGGTATTCAGCTTTTCCATGAGCGTCTTCTGCTCGGCGATCTGCTGCTCGAGTAGTTTTTGCCTCTCCGCGAGGGCCAACGCAGCCGGGTTCGATGGAGTGGAAGGTGTCTTTTTCGCGCCGGGTCCAGGAGTCCCAGAAGGTGAAGCGTCGGGGGGCGCTGCGTCCGACGTAGGCTCTGTCTGTGCCTGCCCCCTTGCCACGACACTGGCAACAATCGGCGCCGAGGCCGCGAGAGCACGTTGCCCCACAAGACCTTGGCCCTCCATAGGGCGATGCCAAAACACCTTGACGAACCTATTGCCGAAAACAGCGTCTTCGGTTTTCCACGCCGTGTGCGCCTCCTCGTAAGTTGAAAAGCTCACAAGGGCCTTCGCACTTGACGCGTCCACGGCGACGTTGGTGACTGTCCCGAAACGCTTGAACCAGCCATTGACCGAATCGAGCGAAAGCTTGTCCTCTGGAATCTTCTCGACGACAAGGGTCTTATCTCGCCGTTCAGGATGAAAGCGCTGCACGTCCCCGCCGAAAACGCCCGGCCGGCCACCACGTCCCCGAGCGGGAGAGTTTGGTGTCCCACGATGTGGGCGACTGGGATACGATGGTGGTCCGCTCGTGAGGGCATCCATTTCCATTTTGTTCGCAGGCGAAGTAGGTGTGCTAATTCCATTCGGTTGCGCCTCGAGAACGGGAGAGGGTGCGGGTTTTTCTGCCTGTTGCGCTGATTCGTCGTTATATACTGCAGGAGTAAGGTCTTGGATGACAGGGAGCTCCCCGGGAGCGTTTGGATGTTGTGGCAGACTGTCGCCCTTAGCTCTAGGCATTATTGGTGGGCGCTGCGCACGTCCCATGGGACCTGAAGGAACTCCGGCCCGCATATCGAGGCGAGCTTCATGCGGATCATATGCTGCGGGAGGAGGACCCATGCCGAATGGCATCCCCGGTGGAAACATGGGCATAAACATATTTCCTGGGATTTGCGGAGGACCCATGGGAAAGACACCCGGCACGAGTGCGTCCTCACCATGGCTGTACTTGCAAAACGCGCCACGTGCACAATATCCATTATCTGGACAAATAAGCACGATGTCGACATTGTAAGAGAAAAATGCTCACTGTAATAATCTCGACAAATTCCTCTTCTTTGGTCTGGTGGGTGATATGGCGTTGGTGGTCCACGCCCATTCATGCGAGGGCCCATTGCACCATTCACGTCGTCGGGACTGCCACCGAAACTGGCACGACCTGGACCTCCGCCACCCCAATTCCCATTACTCGACCCAGGTCCTCTATGCGGGCCATGTCGCGAGAAGGGACCGTCTTGGCTTACGCGTGGACCCTTTGGTGGCCGAATATCGTCAGCATACTCTGACTGCCGTTTTCGACTACGTTCAGGAGGGCTTGATGATCCGGATGGAATGATTGCGTCAAGTGGGATCGGGATGCCATTATCGGCGTGTAATAATGGGACAGTGGGTGGAGGAGGGGAACTATAAGGGAGATAAGATTTTGTGCGAAGGGTGGTAAAGAGCGCGTCAAGGAAGGGAGAGCACTCTATGCACGCAAAACAGTTCAGCAAGTGAGAAAAGGGAGCGACAAGTGACGCGCCTTTTTCGAGAAACTCATCCAGCTGCGCGGCGAGCTCTTTACGCATGTCGGATTCTGGACCATTGTGTTTTAGCAATGCGAGGATGTAGTCGGCCAGCGCGGTTGGGTCAGCATCGCATCTAAAGAAGTTGCAAAATCGACTGAGTGAACGAGGTGCAATAGAGAAGAAAGAACTGACATTGGCTCGAGAGTCTTTGTGAGCCAAGGTTTTAGGTGGTCTGAGGTGGAAGGGTCAAAAATCATGGCTCGTTGGCCTACAGCCGGGAGCAAGAGCGATAGACAGTCGAGTTCAAAGTCAAGTGCAAACGATCACTGCCAAATCACATCGGCCCGATCCCCGCCCGCGTCCCCACGCTTCACTCTCCAAAACAACATGTCATTATCGTAAATACAGTCGATACATCACTATCTACATCTGCTTTTCCCACCTAAAGTGCACTACAATCAGTCAAGTCACTACCAGAACAAGTTCATCGTCCTCTTGCATTTCCATTGACAATGCGCCGAGTGCAAAACCTCTCAGACCGACAAAATGAGCCCAAAATGAGACAAAAATCAACCATCCATCCCATTGCGAGTGACAGCAGCTGGGAAAGCAGGGCTTGAGTCCTACTACATGTGATGGTGGGCAAAATTCAAGTCAATACAACCGGGTATGGGAGGTGTACAGGGAACCCCATTTCTGACCAGCGGCCAGGGCATAACGTCGCCGCAATCTCATCGACGCATGGAGTTCTATCACGTGTAATCCCCGAGTCATCGCGTCAGAGTCCCGAGCCATCACGCAATAATGAGCAAATATGTTCCAATAGAAACAGCTGATCACAAGATGACGGCGTCGGCCCCCGACCGGTGAACGACTTGAAAGACGAAAGCGATGAGGGGCAACTGGACGTCATGGAAACTGGGGTAATAGTGAGGAGAGGGGAGTGGTGGTCTCGGGGACATCGGGGGCATCGGGGACGAGACTAGGCATGAAAGAGAGGTTAGGTCCATCCTGGAAGGAGTCGTGCTGATTGGGCAGGAACAAACTGTGTCGGGATCTGAAATGAAGACCATGACAGGGATATGAGTCTTTATGATTAGCTTGAGTCATGAGTCAGAGGAACTTGGTGACGATGGCCAAGAGCGAGTACATGAATACGAGTATACGGCTAGAGCCAATGGCGACGTTACTTGAGATTGACAGGCGAAAATATGAACAAGAGGGCGAGACGAGATACGACGTGAAGGACAAGAGGATATATACTGGACGAGAAGAAAATATAGGGGCGGAGGAGGGGAAGGAGGAGGGAAAAGGTAGAGGTGTGGAAGAATTGAATTGTGGGCCAAGTCAGCCGTGTGAGGCTTTTTGAGCATGCGCGCGAGCAAATTTAGCGGTCCGAAATTATGCGATTGGCTGGCTTCGTCGACTGGGACCCCTGTCACTACTACTAACTAAACTATCTGCTCTGCTCTCATACATCTCGTCGCTTGTGCTTCACTCCTGGAAGGCTAAACATCTGAAAGCCAAATTAACGTTGAGTTTACCGGTAATCTCTCCGCACCCACCTCAAAGATGGTTTCGGCTGGGACTCCCCACCCACGCACACCCTTGATGGAGCTATCCATCAGTGTACCAAGCATGACGCCAACCACAACTCCTGTGCCCTCGTCTACAATCGGACCCCCGCTGGAGCCAGTCGTAGGCAGGGGTTGAAAGAGCATATGGGAAAGTGCATCATACGTTCCAGGCTACCGTGTCTCCCTTAGCAAGCGCGTCCTGTGCCACAGGAACCAGGGGACCTACCATCGCCTCACGGCCAGAAAAGTCACGATACCCGAGCACCGTGCCCTGTACCCATTTTGACCATGTACCGCCAATCCAAGGCTTCCAACCGTCTTCCTTTGGTCTTGTCTCTGATACAAAATGTGCGCGGATTGGTGTCCCTGCAGGAACGGGATAAGGCGACACCGGAAGTGAAAGCAGTGGCGTCAGCATAGGGGACGGTGATAATAAAATAAGATCGGAACGATGGAGGGAAGAAAGAACCGAAGCGATGGGATGGACTATGGGGGTTGAATCCATTGTAGAAAGGATGAATGAGCCCGAAGAGCGGGCATGAGAGAGCTCGGCTGAGGTGGCGAGTGAAGAATGATGAGGCACATCAGGGAGGACAAGTAGCGGAGACCAACGAATCTACAGACGTCAACAATCCAAGTTCATACACAGCACACAGAGAACCGGCATACCTCCTCGAGGGTGTGTGCACAGGTTACGAGAACGGACTGACCGCCGGAGGTTTCAAGGAAGAAACCTGAAGAGACGGTGATTTTACTCCGATCACTTTCACGAACGACGTGGGCAATAAGATGGACATCGCTTCCGCCGGTGGAAAAGGAGACACGACGAGAAGGAGATGGATGGGGTTCGTAAGGAAGCTGTGCGTCAAGGACGTTTCCAGAACGGTCTAAGTATTCCTGTATAAGCTGCGGGAGGGCAGTGCGTGCTGCAGAAGGGAAATTTGCCAAAGATTGGAGGATGAAACGATCTATGGGTCGAGGGGTTGAGATATGTGGCGGTGAAAGTGGTGGCTTTGCGATAATGAGAGGGGAATGTACAGTCGCATAGGGACGTCCTCTGAACCGGAAGAGGAGTCGGCTGAATGGCATGTCTCACACGGCCCGGACCTTGCACCACCCTTGTTCACTTTTATCCACCAACACCACAAAGCTTTCTCCCTCATCCCTCATCTCCAATGTCCTCCCAACGTCCGTCCTTTCTTTCTCCTCCCTTCCGAGACCCTCATCTTTCGTTTTCAGCCGCCCCCTCAATCAACACGTCACTCCCTTCCTCCCCGAATGACCTTCGTCACATCATTTCCTCTGGAGCGCTCACTCCTCAGAAAGATGCTGTGCGCGAGCGCAAGCTCTCAGCTCATGCTTCACAACACCTCGGTCTCAGAGTCGGATCACGGTCCCCTACATCAATCCCATCATCACCGACCTCCGTGTACGTGATCCATATTTAAATCGCCCTTAATCCACTTGGCAGGCCTTTTTTTTTCTCTTTCTCTGCCCCCCCTCGTTTTATTCTGTGACTACCAACAGCGGCACTCGTACAGTGCCGTTTTCTTACAATCCCCTTACCCGTTCTCCTCCAAATGTTTCATTACCTAACATCTATCCACAGTCACTCGTCTTCGTCCGCCATCTTTGAACGCGATATCGAACCCATCACCCCTTCTCCTCCTCATCTCTCCCATCCTCATCGTACCCCTCGTGGTAAGGCGACGGAACAACTCGATCATGCTGTCCCCACGGTTCTTGACAGCGCTGCAACGGTCTTGTCATCTCCAACAGATGACCAAGTCATTGCCATTGTAGCTCCGGCGACCTCGGACCTCGCATCCCTTAGCGGTCTCAGCTCACGATTGAGTAGTCGCAGCCCGAGCCCTACTCGTGGAAGGGCCAACGTACCTTTCATGAATTTGCCCAGCCCAAGCCCAAGTCTCACTCTACCGTTGCCAGCTCAACCTGTTCACCCAACATCACAAAAATTCAACGTACATCCTCCTCCTCCTGGGCCCAATGCAGAAGCAGGCGCTCCATCCCCCACACCGACTACCAGTTATTTCGGTGGATCTGTCTCACAGGAGGCTAGTACCGACGCACAACCAACACCAACGACTGCGACATCCCCTGACCTAATTGCACCTGTCTCACAGCGCTCCTCACCTTCGGTATTGCCTGTGTCCCCTCTCACACTTTCCCATCCTCCTTCTCCTCACACCGCTACAAAACGGCTCTCGTTCATATCCTACACTGACCTGCTCACCTCGACACCGTCGTCCACACTTCCCCTCTCGACACTCACAACCTCCGCCACCGTTGCAGATCCTCCCCCGCATCTTTTGTCGGTGTTAGGCATTCCTCAACAGGGTGGGGGAAGTGCAAGTGCCAGCCCACGCACCAGTTTTTATGGTGACAGAGATGTCAGGGAAGGCCGGGATGGTCTATTCATCGATGATGGAGGTGGCGAATGGGAACGCGAAGGCCTCGGTCAAGGCCTTGAAGAACGCCTAGAGTCGCTCATGGCCGTTGGAGATCTTGACCCGGTTGGCGTCAGCAAAGCTTAATGAAATCTGTAGTCGTAATTGGGCACTGTGCTTCGCGTATGCATGATCCTTCCGCTATCATATGTCAAATCGTAATTTTTTTTCTTACTGATATGTTACTTTATTACATGTTAGTTGGCCGAAGTTTGTCACCCCCCTGAACCAGTTGTATGTCCATGTATCATCTCACCGTGATCCCTCGCCCCACTACCTAGCGTCCTCTTTGTTATTTCATGATACCAGGATCCCTTTTCTTGTTTTATTTTCTTTACATAAATCGATCACGTTTGAAGATCGCCAATTACTGGTAGTGTACAGCACGGCATTGTGCTGTGCGTGACCTCACTGCTACAAGTTGTATGTTCTGCTACATCCTCTTTGCTCTTGACAGGTGTGTCTTTGAACTCAGATAAAGATGCCCATGCTATTACAACCAGAGTCATTGAGAGACTCGATTATCTCCAATGCGGCACTGGGACGTGTATCCTGAAGCCTGAGTAAATGATCCGGGATGACCGAATTGCTTTACGAGGTGCCACGATCGATGCCAAGTAACCGGGCGTCACGGTACAAATAAGAATGACGGGCTATAAAAGCATAACACCGACATGGAATCGTGATGGAAAGTGCAAAGCATTTGTTGGACTTTGGCCTCCCGTCGGAACGGTGTATTTTCCTCCCCTCTGCCAACGGTGAAACAGTAGAGGATAGCCCGAATACGGTCCTGGCGACGAACGGTAGAAGTAAATCCTAACAGCTCCCGATGGCTGGGGCTCACAAAGAAAAGATTCCGTTAACCGGAGTCAGAGACCATGGTCTCCAGTAGACGGTCGCTGGACACCACGAATGGAAGCCCCTTTGGCACTTCACGAATGAGTGCTCAGTGCGCTGTTCAAGTTCTGTTGATGCTAGTCCAGATCCACAGGGCCCTCCCCTGGCGAGCACGACATGTAGTAGCGCAAAATTCCCGGATGGTTACAAATTCATCACAACTGTGAACGAGCTACAAATCAGCGAAAAGCTGTCGATTTGACTGTCTGCATGAGATATCCGAGCATATCCCATGCGAGCGTCGCGTGGCCGACTGTCTATACATCGAATGTGCCAGTGACTTGACTGAAAAAACGTATCATACTAGTGGGCGTTCTCGAGTGGAAGGGCGGAGATCTATGGTCCTCCAAGTATTTGCTGACAAGAACAAGAACCGTAATGGGAGCGAGAAAGACCGTGCGTTTGCGTTGCCGAGGCGGACGTTGGCTTGCTTCACACCAGGAAACCCGACGTGAACTGCTTGTACAAGTCCAAAAAAGTTTATGTCAGGTTTCCTTGATGCAATTGGTCGGGATGAGGCCAAGATTAAGTCAGTCCAATACAAAGTAACCCGAGCCTTAGTCGACGGGAGAGACTCAGAACACCACAGAGACAGGCGCCTCAGATGCGACCATCGAGATGCCCGTGTGCGTCGTGCCAGTGCAGCAAGGATCAAAACCTGACGATTGCGGATGGCCATTATCTTGACCTCCCCGATTCTCCCGAGTCGGACAAAGGAACGGAAAGCACTGATCATCGATCGTTTCGTTAGTGACGGGAGCAGTAATCACAACCACCTTTTTTGTGGGTGTCGCTCTTAGAAACACGTAGCGGAATACACGCACAAGGGTGTGGACAAGTGACGAATCTGTGCGATGTGTGCATGTATCCTTGACAACCTCCTTTTTGCGGTTACTGTACAGTACATGTGCATGTGTTCGTAGTAGTAACTGGCTTCGGATCAACACGGGGTTCCGAAGTAGAGTGACGTCATATGATATTATAGTTATGTCATCATTTTCACTCCACTCCCTCTTCTCACCACTCATGTCTGTGCCAGCTAAAGCCGTCGTCTACTCTTTCCCAGACACCTCACACCTCTCCGATTCTCTCGCAGAGTACATCATAAAAGCTCAGAAAGAGGCTATCGACAAGCGCCGCAGGTTTACCGTCGCCATTTCTGGAGGATCACTTCCAAAGACCCTCACAGCACTTCTCTCAAAGCCAGGTGTACAATGGGACAAGTGGCAAGTCAACTTCGTCCCCTTCTATATGCTACTATTTATCATCTGCTCTGTCTGCAGGCACGTCTTCTATGCCGATGAACGCATTGTTCCGCTCGATCATGAAGATTCCAACCACAAACTCGCGCACGACACGCTCTTCTCCAAAGTGTCCGTCCCGCGAGAGAACATCCACACGATTGACTATTCATTGCAAGATGACCTGGAAGAGCTATCAGATGCATATGAAAAGGAGCTGATCCGTGAATTCGCCCAGAAAGACTCGGCGCGTTTCCCTGTCTTCGACCTCATCCTGCTTGGCATCGGCCCGGATGGTCACACGGCCTCACTCTTCCCGGGCCATGAGCTCCTGTCAGAGAGCGATCGCTGGGTGGCGTACATCGAGGATTCGCCCAAGCCGCCTCCCCGCCGCGTGACGCTCACCTACCCTGTTATCAACCACGCGGCCCGTGTCGCGTTCGTCGCGACTGGCAGCGGAAAGGTCCAGATCCTGCACGATATCTTAGACACGCCCGAGCTCGGTTTGCCCGCTGCGCGTGTGCGGCCAGTGGCTCACGGCCAGCTCGTGTGGTTTGTGGATGACGTGGCATCGGCCGAGGTAAAGTTTGAGAAGAGCGAATTCAAGCTGTAGATTGAGAAAAAGTAAAATGAAAAGGAGATGTTTCAGGAGAGGGAGAACATCGATGTGTATGTTTGTTTGTTTTTGATGCTGTCATGCATTGCGTTCATTCTTGTATTTCGCTTTATTGTTATGAGTACTATTCTCCGGTAGTTAGTTCCAGTTAGCTTGCCAGTTTGTACTCTGTATTGTATTGCACCCTTGCAATCGAGTAGTTGTGGCAATGCGACGTGTTAGTGTCCCATCGTGACTCGGATCGTACGGTGGGTCAATGAGCGACCATCACAGTTCAAATATAGCAACGCTGCCATTGTTTGTAGAATTCACGGAGGTGCTCACAGGGAGGCGCAAGACTACTGACTACCTACCGCAGAGTCCGTGGCCCCGACAGCCATCTCCGGAAACAATGAAAGCAACGCCGAATCGAAAATCAGCATGAGCAGATGTGCGTTGCAAGCCTGGTCATCGAACGGGTCAAGCAACGCGCTCAACGTTCGCTTGCGGGCGGCAGACGTTGGGCCTAGCAACAACGGCGCCAGGGGTCCTGGAAATCATCAAATTTGAAGAGGTAAAAAGGGTGGAATTTTATCAGAAGGACGTAAAATGGATGGATCTTCGGCGCGCATACCGGGTATCGCCTGGGCGAGGCGCCGCACCAATTCTGAGCGCAGCATGGCTTGTTCTTCCGGTGTCGGATCTGGAGGGCTTTGTGCCGGATAACCATTAGGAAATAGCGAATGTTTTACGGAGTTCATGAGGGAGGTGAGTTGAACCGGCGTGAGAACGGACGTGTAAAGGAAGAGTGGCAGAAGGCTGGATAGAAAATAACCAAAAAAAAAAAGGAAGGGGAGGTTGTGTCTCAGCTTAATTTGGGGCATTGATGAAGAAATGATCGATTGTAGGTGCGTACCGGTCGAGGAAGGGTGCGAACGCGCTAAGGAGTGCGTCACAGAGGAAGAGGAGCACTGATCCGGAAAATCGGGTGGACAAGGAGAGAAACTCGGCAAGAAGGAGGAGTGTGGGGCGCGCGAGGTTGTGTGGAGAAGCGCTAGTCGGCAGAGTGGGGGTGGGAGGGGGTGTGCCTGCGTTATCCTGTTGTGAGCTGATAGAGGCAGCAGCTGTCTGAGGTGGGGAGGGCTCGTGTGGTGTGGATGTGAATTCGGGAGTCGATGATGATGGTGGAATAATGGTCTCTGAGGTATGAGGTGAGGGAAGAGTACGAATAGGCGGTTGTGGTGGAACAGGTATTGACGAGTTGTGTACTCTCTTGATCGTGTGAACGGTGCGCTTGTAGAACTGAATTATGAAAAGGGCGGTACTGGAAATGGCTTGAATGGCGGAGAGAAAATAAACGATAATAGTGGGTAATGAGGGTACCAAAGACGTATTTGTTTGAAAGCGCGATAGGGGATCTGGGGGCTTAACGGGTGGTTAGTTCGTGGCGGAGTGTGGTGGATGCGAGAGAAAGCAAGAGACGTTGTCTTGTCACACATTACTAGATGCAAAATGCTCACATTGAGAAGCTCATCTGGGGGACCGAGAAGGTCCAACAGGGTACTATGCAAAAACCACGGTTGGGTGATACGAGGTGCAACGACAGTGCATACGGTCTTGACAATGACCTCACGAACGAGGTATCTCTCGGGTTCAGCTTCCCAATCCTCATGAGAGAGGCATGCTTTGAGGACGATGTCAACTGCAGCACGAACGTATTCTTCGTCTATCTTTCCGTCGATAAACACGCCAACGTGCTGCTGCTGTCCATGGAACAACACGGGGAGAGAGGCGGAGCCCGCAGCTGCGTAAGATGAACCAAGCTTCTGCGCCGCGACACGGTAGTCTGCACAATGCTGCGCGAGAAGGGTGGGAAGGTCGTGATAGATGAGAGAACTAAGATCTACAGCGAGCGCTCTTCCCTCGAGGGCGCGGAGGACTGACGTAAGGATACGCGTAATCTCGAGGAGGAGCTGTTTGTCAAAGCGGGTAATCTTCGTCCACCATGGGTTTATGTACGCACGAAGGACGAGGGCTATAAGGTCATAGAGTTCTGCATCAAGCGCTGGATAGGACGAGGACGTCTGAAGAAGCGTTGGTGTGGGCGATGAAGGTGGGAGGTTGGGAAAAAGGAGGCGCTTTGTCAGGGAGACAGTGGAGTGAGCGGATACTGTTAACTTGCTAGAGGAGGAGAGGATTGAGGGGGTAGCCATCGAGCATCGAGAAGGGAAGAGCTCAAAAAGGCAATAAAGCGCGGCATGGCATGTGGGCGTGCGCGCATGGTTACACAGGCACTACGGCCTTTAATATATCCGTTAAAAATCACGCATGTCAACCCACCTCTTCCCTGACCTCCCATACATCTCTGTTCAATGCAGTAGTACGATCGTTTATCCCTTCCTTTCGTTTTCATCTAGACATGCATTCGGGCAACTCGGACTTTACCCTCACCCCACTCCCCACTCCTCCTTCCTTGCGTCATTTTCCCCGCGATGTGCAAAGCCGCGGTCTCCGTCATTCCACAGTTATAATTATAGCTGCCTCAGCCTCTGTCGGTGGCCTCCTTCTCACGATCCTTTTCTGGCGCGTTCTTTCTCGTTTGTTTCGCCCCAAGAGTGCCCCCCTTCCTCCAAGACAGGCCCTTGTACATCAGAGGGAGCTGCAGCTCGTGGCATTCACCGAGCACAAAAATGCCAGCGCCCCTCAAATCTTGACAGACGACATCTCCTCGACGCATAATTACCATGGTAGTGACTCGGCACTTTTGCCGTCAAACGTCGGTGATTTGCCTCCCAGTACCTCAAATCCTGTTTCCTCCTATGAGGCCGATGAAGCAACTCTGGACTCTACATATGGGAACCAGCTTCATCCTCCATCACCACATTTTTTCCCACCACGTATCCCTCACAACGCGTCATCTTCCTCACTTCCTTCATCTGGCGACGATTCGGCACCATCTTCTGACGCTGCTACGTCCCCCACTCCATTTTCAACGTCAGTATCCGCCAGTCAGTCCTCTAGGCGCGCAAGAAACCTCTCAGGCCAGCAGCCACGTCCTATGTCGACAGTCTCGATCGGTACATCACATACTGCCCGCAGTCGGCAGGGCGTACGTGCTGCCCCACACGCTCCGCACAGCAATGTACAAATAGTACTCCCCGCACCGTTAGCCCCCAATCTCTACGACTCGGAACAAACGGCGAGCGACCACTCACGGGCGCAAAGCATGTTCACACGCGAGAGTACATACCCAGATAGCTGGCGAACAAGCCTGGTAGACTCGTGGATTTCAGTGGGTCAGCATGGTTTGCCAGATCCTGAACCGGTGGAGCGGCAATATGGTCATGACAGCACGGAGAGACCGACCCGGTCAATACGAAGTATGTTTGTGACTCCTATTGATGATTTCTTCACTTAACGCTTTGTTCTCGAAGGAGGATCCCCCCCGGGGCCACGCTCTCCGCGAAGTAGGTCCAATCCATCACCGCTCTCTCGCCATCGTCCGTCTTCGGGCTTGGATCAGGTTCCACAAGGTACCCATCCCCCAGTGCCACGGGTACCTTCAGAGTATGGGGCACTTTCTGGACACCGTGCTCTGGCTCCCTCTGCGCCCTCAGGGCAAGGGGCATCAATGAGCCCTGCTTCATCTTCTACGGACTCCCATAATCCACGATCATAATGCCCCTTCGCAGGTACAACTTCACAGGCCTGTTTGATTAGTATACCCATTAGCGCTAGCGTAAGGTCTATTAAAAAAGCGGATGGACAAATGGACAAATAAATTATGAATGCAAATTCAAATAATTCGGGAAGCTGCGGACCGGGAGATACCGGGATAGCGCTCGCTGACTGGTTTTCCGGGTGTTCGCTGCTCCGATGTGTCACGAATTAAATACGTCAAGCGAGCGAGTAACATAGCATCGCAACATCGCCCCCCTTCCTTCTCGTATGGCTAATGCACTTCATCGGTCACACACACGTCTTTGGAGAGCCCACAATCGGTCTCTCTTTACGGCAGTGATTGGTACACGATGGATGTCAAACCTGAAGTCGCAGAGTCCATTGTCTGACATCGAGGTACCCTCTATCCTTATTGTCCATATCGTCCTCATGTCAGTCCCTGAACTTAGCATGGAAGGCTAAAGATCCACAAGGCGCCCACGCCGAAGAAATTGCCTGAACTGAAATCTCTGAAATTTGGTCATAACTTTGTACGTTCATTGACATCATTCCATGCCTTTGATCATGCGTTGTCAGTTTCTAACTGCGCCACCAGAGTGATCACATGCTGGTGATACCATGGGAGTTGTCTCAAGGATGGGGCACACCCGAGATCAAGCCTTGTACGTCCCACGCTTGGATGCTTGTCACTTTAGCAATTGATAATGAGGCTTCCCCTCCCCATTTTCCTCATCGGCTAATAAGATGGCCCACTATCGCTTGATCCTAGCTCGACTGTGTTTCATTATGCCCAGTGCCTCTTTGAGGGGCTTAAAGCATATAGGAATAAGAATGGGAAGGTTACCCTCTTTCGTCCTGATTTGAACATGGCGCGTATGAATTTGAGTGCTGAGAGGCTTGCCCTTCCGGTAAGTTTGATGCACGAGTCTGATGTGATGGCGTGCTGAAATTTTCTATTCAAAAGACGTTTAATGGTGACGCCCTCCTCGATCTGATCAAAGAGCTTGTTCGACTAGATCGTCATTGGATACCTCAAGAAGATGGCCATAGTTTGTACATCCGCCCTGCATTGAGTGGGTTCCTTGATATTTCACAATTTTCGCATGGTGCTCATTGGCGCATCCCATAATGATACTACTACTGTTTTAGTTGGCACCCAGAATACCGTCGGCATCACACCTCCTGATTCAGCCCTTCTCTTTGTCATCTGCAGCCCCGTTGGGCCGTACTACCCAGACGGATTCAAGCCAGTGGCTTTGTATGGCACGACGGAGCACGTGCGCGCATACCCCGGAGGTCCGTTCAGAAGATGGACCGTGTTATACATCACTTTGGCCTTTGACTGACGGTGTATTAGGCACAGGAGCATATAAAATCGGTGCCAACTACGCGCCTGGAGTCTTCCCACAAAAACAGGCTGCTAAGCTGGGTTACGTCCAGAATCTCTGGCTATCGGGGCCCGAACATAACCTCACTGAGGTCCGTATTAGACCCACTCACCCTTCTCTTTCTGGGTGTTGGTGGAATTGAAGCTATGAACACAACAGGTCGGCACGATGAACCTTTTCGTCGTCTTCAGACAAGCAGACGGGACGTTTGAACTCGTAACTCCCCCGCTAGACGGGCTGATCCTTCCGGGTGTGACGCGAGATTCGATATTGTCACTGGCGCGCAGCCATGCAGCAGGCACACTACGCATCCCCAACTTGCCCTCTAAGCTAGTCGTCTCTGAGCGCGGGGTGACTATGAAGGATGTCTGCGATGCGGTGCAGTCTGGTCACCTCGTAGAGATGTTTGGCGCGGGTGAATTTCTCTTTTTTTCACTGGCGTTTGTTACTGAGTTCGTTTTTGGCTTGAACTTACTAGGCACGGCTGCGATTGTCAGTCCTGTGAATAAGATTGGGTATCAGGGGAAGGACATAGAGATCCCTGTTGAAGAAGATGGAATGGGCCCGGTATCACGGCCGATCTGGGCTGACTTGGTGGCGCGGCAGACGGGCGAGACTGAAAGTGACTGGAGTGTGGTCGTGCAAGAGTAGATGAGGGCGGCTCTCTCGAAGAGGCGATCGAATTAATGAGCAAAGGTTATATCTAGATATTGATCATGGGATTCATGATACTTATAGCACCCATATCTAACTGATAAAATGCACTTATAGACATGCGCGCCGTCATATCAGTCCAGCTTGAGTTTGCCATTTGGGGGTTCTATGTGAATGAGCTATCTGAACTATGATGTATACCCGGGAGTTAATTGCACTTCCATACACGTATTCCTCTTCTAAAAGTCGTTTGAGAAGATGAGAAGCCCAGGTAGGGAGTTCAATCTGATAGGCGGTGGTGTAAAGACAAAATCATGTATGAACCAGAGATTACACTACTCCCGCGCCCGAGTTAGATCGGAGCACAATGGTGCTTTAACTGCATGAGCGCGAAAGGAAAACATACTCAAAAAATCAACGAGAGGTAGAGTCATGCTCGACAAAGAACGATCGTTTGGAAATGGTCCGACGCGTCATGATGCCGTTCAACAGTTGCAGCCGTACGACTGCGATGCTTCCGAGTCGATCCTGATAGGATCGGGGTAATCCACATATCTGTATAAAAGCTTCAGCCAAATCATATCAAATATGAACGAACGTAGTTACAGTTGTTCCTCAGCCTCTTGTTGCAACGCGTTCTTAGCAACCGTCTGGAAGGCCTGCTCGACATTGATGGCCTCCTTTGCTGAGGTCTCAAAATAAGGGATATTGCCCTTTGATTGGCACCACGTCATCGCGCGCTTCTGTGTTACCTGTCCAGAAGAGTGAGTCATTTAATAGACTGAGTGACATTACAGTAGCGCACTTGTCGCTTGCTCTCTTCCACGTCAATCTTATTGCCAAGAATCACAAATGGGAAGTCCTCAGGGTCATGAGGACTCGCTTGGATGAGGAATTCGTCTCGCCAGCTATCCAAAGTGTCGAAAGACTTTGAGCTGTTCACGTCGTAGACCAATACGCAGCAGTCTGCACCACGATAGAAAGCGACACCAAGCGACTGGAAGCGCTCCTGACCGGCGGTGTCCCATAGCTGTTGCAAATGTAAGCGCACGGGGATAAGCTTTCAACCGAGGAAAATGGCGAACCTGCATTGTGACTAGACGATCATCGACCATGACCTCCTTCGTTAGGCTGGTGGAGAGAAAGCATAAATGCGACAGGGATATTTGGGAACAGAATGGCGTCATACAAGTCGGCACCGATAGTAGCCTTGTATTGGTTGCTAAAGCGTTTGTTGACATACTGGTTCATGAGGGAAGTCTTACCGACTCTATGGAAGGGTAAGAGGTGAGTAAAGGAGGGGAAGAACAAGGGCGAGGGTGAGCAGGGAGACTGACCCACTGTCGCCTAGAATGATAACCTGGGAAACGAGGAATGAATAGGACCACGAGAGGGAGAAGGAATGAATGGAAGTACCTTGAGAAGGACGCGACCCATGAGTGGCAGTAGCAAGATGAGTGTGTGTGGTCTACACCTTGGCCTCCTTGGTTGGCGGGCAACCCCGGGTACTCCCGATTGGCCGGCCGTACGCCGATCAGTGCCAGGCCCGCCTTCGGTCCGGGGCCATAACACCCTCTGGTCTCTAATTCACTCTCATGGCTGAACCAGCATGGCAGGAACTTCTCAGACTGCGCCTTGCAGAGCGCAATGCAAAGGAGTCTGCTTTCTCTCCCGTCATCGAACAGTGTGCGTGCATGCCTTGCCCGTTTTCTTTTTCCTTGTCTATGTATCGATCGATATTGCTTAAAGATCGTCGGCTTGCACAACAAACAAAACTCTTGAAGGAGAGAAATGCTTCATTGCTACGTGCAGTGGCAACTGTTAAGCAGAATCCTAGCAGTTCGACAGTCTTTGTCGCAGGGACTACTGAAGAGTGCGTTCTCATAACATTTTATACCTTCCGTTTTGCTTAAGAGTACGTCCCACAGTAACCCCGTCAGGCAGGCTTATATCACTTCTCTCGAGTCGCAGATATCGTCTTTGCGTGATGAACTGGCTACCGTGTACAAGACCCAGGGACAGAACGCACAGCGCCTTTTGGCCATGAATGAAACTCTCCGCGAAAAGGAAGAACTGGCACGCATAGAGTCCGAAGCATTTCGCAAGGCGCGTGAAGACATATCACATTTGAAGAGGAAAGTGGATCAGCATGGAGAGTTGATGGGAGAAAAGGACCGGACTGCCCAAGTACGTTTGAGGTCATGCCATCCAGTCGTATCACTTCACACCAGCGTGCAGGTTTTACACGACGAGATTAGTACCCTACAACTCGAGTTAGGTCAAATCGAAGAGAGAAACCAGAGCCTCACGCGAGACAACGCCAAGTTACTACAGCGCTGGCTTGACGCGAAGCAAACTGAGGTGAACCGCATGAATGAGGCGAATGATTTCTACGAGGACATGCGGACGCGACATCAAGCTGCTGCAAATTCGCGAGAGGTCCCAGAAGGGGCCGCAGGTCCTGGCGATCATACGGATGCTCAGGCCACGTCGGGAAACGGGAGCGTGAATGGGGAGGAAATCGCAGCGGGGACGAAGGATGGGACACGATTTCAGCAGGAGAAGAGGGTGAATCTGACGCCGAATGGTTGATCGTGGACGATGAGTAGCAGTGCTCACTGTGTCCGTTTGATTTCTTACACTCGTAGCTTGCTATACCCCCTTATAATATGGATCACGTGTCCAGACGCGTCGCTCGTGTTTGGTGTTTGTGCATGCTTTGCCCTGGTATTCGTCGAGGGTATAAGACCCGCTCTCCCCTTCCAACAAGCCACAACATACCCTATTCATTCACCTTCTAGTTCACATATTTCTAATTTCTTTTCTCTCCTTTTCTCTCATGCGTGCTACCTTACATTTTTCTCTACTCGCCGCAACACTTTCTCCGTCCTTGGTTCATTCCTCCCCCATTCCATTTACCCCAAACTACAACTCATCTCCACGCTCCTCCGCGAAAGCC
Source organism: Russula lepida (assembly GCA_003316425.1). NCBI lineage: Eukaryota > Fungi > Basidiomycota > Agaricomycetes > Russulales > Russulaceae > Russula > Russula lepida. Next base: position 58,777 of record QFEZ01000265.1, on the reverse strand, counting down.
CTGTCTGAAACCAGTCGCCCCGGTGGCGCGTTCTCCAGTCGCAGCCTTCTAACTCACGGCGGGTCTCGTGGCTATGGTTATGGTCTTGGTATTCTCAACTTGGGCTCAAACAATGGAGGTGACGGAGGTGATGCGAGCTCCGGCAACTCGTATGCAGAAGGAGGGCAAGTCCTAGATCTTTTCTTTGTGATCGCTATTCGCAAGCCTGCCTGCGCACAGGGATCATCGTGACAAGGAGGGCAACCACCCAGCCGATGGCGGTGGTCCGCCTACTATAGATCTTGGGCCAACCACTCCTGCTGGTGATCAGCCTCAGCCTCAGCCCAGTGAAAGTGATGCTAGTCCAAAACCCGGCACGTTCGATCCCGGAGATCCCGGGCCACCTCACCATGAATCCAAGCATGACGTAGATCACAATGTAGGTAACAGTGAGGATAAGTCTGCCGATGCAAACCCTCCAGAAAAACCTATGTACCCTGAGAACCCTGCTACTGTGCCGCCGAAGCCAGGTTCCGACCCTGAGGCAGCCAAAACAACACCAGATGTCCCAGTCTTCCTAGGGCCAAGCAATAGTAGCCCTCCTCCTGGGAACAACAGCCCATCGCCCAGTGCCCCACAGAACTCGGGCTACCCAAATGACAAGGGAAGGTATGGGTACACTGACGACACTCCCTGTGATGGCCTTCTTGACAAACCGCTCATCAACCTATTGTCGAATAATGGTGGGGATGGAGGTGACGCATCATCGGGGGCGGCAACCAGGCAAGAAAGGACGTCTCCACTTGTTCATGTCGCTAACTCTTACATGTTCTAAAGCATCGGGGATGGTGGAAGTGGTGGCAATTCTGCGTACAGTGGTGCCGGTGGCGATGCTTCTGGGGGTTCTGTGACTGCATACCCAGCCCTGGTCAACATCCTATCCGACAACGGTGGCGACGGTGGATATGCCAACTCTGGTGATTCGTTTAGGTGAACCTCCACATCATGTTCCCCTGGACTATGCTGATGGCCGACGGGTTGTCAGCAAGCGTCACGGTTCTGCTTCATACTCGGGCCCTGGAGGTAAGGCCTCTGGTGGGTCTGTCAAGAAGCCATGCTCCAGACGCCGCGCTGGAGTTCGAGCACTTACCGATTTTGAAACGAGCGGGAATGTCCTTACCGAGCCGAGGTCTGGCGGCTCAAAGTTAGCTGTGCAGAGGAAATGGAGTGAGTCATAATCTACGTCGATTTATGATGTGTTTCAAAGTATTCCATGTTAAGATGGCCGATCTGAGGCCTATTCGGGCATGGGAGGAGATGCTTCTGGAGGGAGCGTCAAAGGCGGTCACGCCCTGATTAATATTGGATCGGGTCGGTCATCCTTTCGTCCTTTCAATTAACTCCCCGATTTAGACTGAGCTTCGCAATCTAGGGAACGGCGGTTACGGCGGCGATGCCAGCTCTGGGTTTGCCTATGCCAACGGCCCTGGAGCCAAGGCATATTCTGGTGCAGGTGGAAAAGCTACCGGAGGGGACGTTGATCGCCGTGCGCTCAACAATGTCCGGACTAGTGAGGCATCCAATCTTGGGTTCTACCCGCAAGGGAAAAATAGCCGAATGTCTGGTAATCACGATGAGCTTGTCGATGTCTTCTCTGGTACGTTTTTTCGGATATTAAGTGCTCCGGTGGTGTTAAGGACGTCGAAAATAGAATACGGCGGAGATGGGGGCAATGCTCAGTCTGGGAACGCATTCGCCGCCAGCTATGGAGCCGCTGCGAACTCTGGCCCTGGTGGCAATGCATCTGGCAGGTCTGTGACCCACGGACGGCATGGCAAGTTCGGGAGGCGAGGTATACAATCACTCGTATGGACACAGAAACCCGTTACTGATACCACCTTATAGATGGTGGCAACAGAAAGGGCTCCGGAGCCGAGGCCTACACTGGTACTGGTGGGGATGCGTCTGGTGGGAATGTGGAGGGCGGAGGTGGTCTGATCAACCTATTCTCCGGTGCGTATCGTTTACCTGATCGGTCGAGGCGCCTGATAAGCTTTGTCAGATAATGGTGGCGATGGTGGCGATGCTAGCTCAGGCGATGCGTTTGCCTATAGCAAGGGCGGAAAGGCAAAGGCATCCTCAGGTCCTGGGGGAGATGCATCAGGCGGATCCATCAAAGATAAAAAACACAGATATGGTCATCAGTACAAGTCCGGTGATCTAGTCGATGTCGCATCGGGTGTGTCCTTAACTGCACGCTAAAATTTGTGATAGCTCAATAGCTGTATACAGGTAATGGCGGAGACGGTGGTGACGCCAGTAGCGGAAACGCCGTTGCGGTGTCGGATAGATGAGACATGGCTATACTCTATCCTCACGTAATGATACAGTGAATCATTAGTTTTCATTTACGAAAACAATCTATGTCGATGGTGTCTTGGGACGGTGTGTCCAACGACAAAGAACACTTCTTGTTGTTAAAGTTAGCAATTACAAAACACAAAAGAAGACAGACGACAATCGAGCAGTGGGACTTTTCGGATTCGGAATATGAGCAATGAAGTAAAAGAAGAAACAGGAGGCCGCTAAGGTAGACAGCCACGTATCAAAAATTGTAGTGGAAGTGCAGTGGAAGCTACGCGTTAGAAATTACATACGAACGCTGCATTAAGGAGTTGGAGTTGGACAACGGACAACTGATGCCGCCAAGGCAGTGCAATGAGGAGACAAGCGAACGAACCAAATATCCACGATTAAGCCAATCAGTGGCCCTGCTGTACGTCCGTGGCACCTTGCTGACCAGCCGCGGTCTGTTGAGGGTAATATCCTACAGACACAGCGATCAAGGTTAGCTCTAACACATAAGGCCGTACTAGCAGAGCACTTACCACCCCAGTAATTTGAGTAATATGAACTCGGGTCACCCGCCCACTGCGCCTGTGTGGCCTGGCCCACAGCACCGACATCCGCACCTGGCGCAGTCTGACCGGCAGCGGCGCCGGCAGCCGGTTGTGGCATTCCAGGAGCGGCGCCACCGGGACTTGCAGGGTACGCACCAAAGCCATACTGCCCGTATGTACCGGGCTGTGGCACACCGTACATGGGCTGAACGGAGATAAGCTTGAACGAGTCAATCAAATGGGGAAACGTTTGTGGCGTACCATGTTGCCGTAGGGCGCGGCACTTGGCGTGGGACTCAGAGCACCGGTTTGCAATGTGCCTCCGTCCGCCCTGTCCTTCCCCCAGCTACACTTGATAGGCCGACCATGGACCATCTGTCCTTGAAGTTGGACGATGGCCATAGCAGCATGCTCGTGTGTATCCAACTTCACGAATGCGAAACCTCGATCGGCTTGCATTCGTATCTCCGAAAGATATCCAATAGATTGGAAGAGAGGGATCAGATCCGCCTGGGTGCAATAAGGGACGAGGTTGCCAACGTAGACAGTGGTGTTATAAGCGGGCGTCTGCTGCACGACAGTCTCATACGATAGGGGACCACCCAAGAAGTTCATAGGGGCAGGGGCAGTTCCGCCACCACCCATCGGCGAGCCACCCGAGGTGGAGGCGGGACCTCCCTGTGTCTTTTGATTTGCCCAATTGACACGAATGGCACGGGAACCGAGCCACTCGCCGTTCATAGTGGCGATGGCTTGCTCCGCATCGGTCTTGTCACGGAAGGCCAAGAAACCATAGCCACGCGACTTGCCAGAGTTCATGTCCCACATGACGCGAGCATCGGACAAGGTGCCAAAGGCAGAGAAGGCCTTGGCAAGGACATCGTCGTTGACCTCGGGAGAAAGGTCGCCAACAAAGACATGGAAGTGGTTGGACGTATCTTCCTTGTTCTGCTGGCCCTGATATGCCCAATTTACGCGAATTTCTGTGTCAAAGATCTTACGGCCGTTGAGAGTCTGAAGAGCAGTTTCTGCGGCGCGCATGTCCATATACTCGACGAAGCCATAGTTAAGGCCACCGTGTTGGTAGTTACGGTCTGGGATGATCTTGACATGCTGTACCGGACCAGCGACAGCAAAAATTTCTGTGAGCATGTACTCCGTCACGCGTGGGCTCAGATTTCCCACGTAGAGGTGGGCTCTCTTCTGAAAGGACGAGATGAGATTGCACTAAAAGAGGCAGAAAAAATACGGACTGGAGCCTCCGCCGCACTTATTGCCGCCATCGAGTTCATACTTTACAGTAGAATAGAAAGAGATCTCGACGAGACGATCAGGTGGGTTAACTGAGAGCAGAGAGAGGAGAAAAACTCACGACAAGCGGAGGATGAAACGAGACAGGAGAAAATGAAGGAGGAGGAGAAAGAGAAAAAGTGGACGAAAGAAAAACAAAGAGATAGAGGAAGAGAGACAGAGAGACAGAGAGAGAGAAACGAGACCCACTGGCAATCACAACTCGACCGTTGACGAGTGAAGGCGATGAATTGTCGCTAACATTTATTTTCGCCAAATTATATTTTTTTATTTTAGCCTCGGCTATCTCCGAAACTCCGTCACCTCTGCTGCTCCGATACTGGTAAATTAAGCAACACGTTTCCTCCCGAGCTTGGCACGTATGTCACGTTCCGGTTCGTCGACAGCGACTGCACAATCGCCTTGGCCGCCTCTATCTTCCGCAACGCTACAAATGCCTCCCCGGCCTTGTCTAGTGATCGGGATATCGTCGCTGCAGCCTCGGCTTCTCCTTCCGCTCGGATCACGGCCGCTTGCCGCTCCTGCTCAGCCTATTCACCCAACCATCAGTTCTTCCTCCGTCCACCCATCCAGTTGCCACGCACCTTTTCAACGATAAACTTGGCACGCTCCGCATCTACAGTCCATATCTGAGTGTTTGACATCAGCCAAAGGCAGTGCGAAACGTACCCTGTTGGGCAATCTGCTTCGCCTCGACAGCTTGTGTGAATTCCTGGTGCGAGAAGGCTTAAGTTTTCCCGGTAGAGTTGTTAATGAAAACATACCTTTCCAAACGTGAGATGCGTGATAGATACGTCCTCGAGCTTGATATTGAACTCCCCCGCACGTGCAAGCAAATCCTCTCGGATGCGTGAAGATACCTGCCGAGGTGTTTCGTCATTTGCAACGGCCGGGATCGGAAGTGACCCACCACTTCACGCTGAGTAATCAACTCTGCGGCGTCAAACTGAGCTACGATGCTCTTCAGGACCTCGTTACCGATGGAGGGGAGAACCCTCTCATCATAATCCAGACCGAGACTCTGGTAAATTTTTGGGAGATGGTTCGTGTCTGGGCGTGAGAGAACACGAAGTGTGATGGAGACCATTTGAAGGTCTTTTGATCCCGTGGTTGTGTTTATGTTCTACTTTCGATGTTCATACTCCTCAAACGGTCTCCGGTCGAAGTGTGCTTACCCGGGGCTTTATACGGCAGTCGTATAAAATGGCGCGTTGAAGCCACGGAACCAAGAAGTGTGTTCCTTCTCCCGTAGCCTAAGCTCAACCTTTCAGCCCACCCACGCGTTCTACATTGATTAGGGTTGGAACCATACCTGATCCTTCACGCCAGAGAACCTGTCGAACATGACGGACTTGAATCCACCTGGCACGTCATACAAACTAGATTGTAACAACGCCAATCCAACGGCGATAGGCACTAGATACAGGGTCGAATAGGTCATGAGGAGTAAGCCCAGAAGGAAAGACATACCTGCTATACGAGCCGACGGCGACGCCATGACTGTCTGTCTGGTGGAATACTCGCTCTCTAACTTTGGTTGAGGTTCTCGGGCACGTGCGCTTTCATAGCACGTGATGTATTCAACAACTTGTCTACGGTACACTATACCACTGTACCTCCACCGTTCGTAATGCCCACTTCCATCCTTGCCGCATGACTGCCGAACTGCATCGCACGCTTTTTCCTTGTGCTTGCCTCAACGAGACCCATCTTCCACGCTGCGAGTCTCAGCAACATCTTGTCCCCTACCCCAGCATCAAGGCGCAGATCGAACTTAACATGCGCTGGGAGCCCAACGAGAAAATTCACGACACTGAGACAGAGGAACGGGAATCGCGTCTCTTTTCCATGCGCCGAGATCATGCGATCATCGCGGCCGAGATTGCGCGTCGGAATGCGATCAATATCAAGTTGAAGCTAGTCCGAGTCGTGAAAAACGATATCAAAATGCACACCAACATGAGCTTTTCGATTCTATGACTTACCTCATCTATGACGGCTAGCCAACCACCTGCCTTGAAAGCCGTCCGATGTCGGCCGTACCCACCGAGGAGCTCGTCAGCGCCAAGGCCATTTAGTAACACACGAGCACTGCTTGTATACGGCTCGGGTTCAGCTTCTGGACCACTCTTCACTTTCCCGACACCACGGGCCGCAAAATATAGTGCCGTCGCAAGACTCTACCCAAAATGTACGTAAGTAGAAGTATAATCGAGCTATCACAATACTGACCAGGTCCATGACGGTATGGCAAGGCCACATAATTGATTTCACAGTCGGTTGAGCGGCCTGATATTCCGTGTACGGTACATCGATCTCGACCTGAGATCCCTGATTCAATCAATCAATTTATATGCACACAGTGAGCGCGCTTACAAAGTTCCACTGTCGACCGGGACATAGCCTCCGTAGCTCCTCAAGCTCGTACAGACCAGCAGATCTATCCGGAACGAGGTAATCTGTATCACATCGTTCTGACACTCGCCCTTCCGCAGGCGTGTCGTCTTGTAAAGCACTTAACTTTTTCTTCTTTTTGGTGCCGCCCACATTGCCATCCACCTGGGCGCGTATCTTGCGAGGGTTCTCAAATGCAACGTTAAGCAAGTCTATAGGCTCGTCCGGTGGTACGTGACTATCACCGTAAGGCTTCATTGCGCACAAGTTGGCACTGTCGACTTACTGAGCTGCCAAAAAGGCGCAGATAGTGGAATCAATTCCCCCGCTGAACAGAACAGCTACGCGAGCGGAAACGGATGGCGCAGAGCGTGTTTTGTCTATTGAAGACGATTCTGCACTTCGACAAGGTATATCGCTTACGCGAAGCGCAACGCTACGGTCCAGATGAAATATTAAATCCTCAACGGCAGACGAAAAGTATTCGGGAACACTGTCTAGTGATTGTAACTGAGGAAGCTCAGTGTCTATAGGAGGTAGCTCTCGGTTCACTCTCCCAGGTCGAGTCTATGAGGACAGAGGGCTTCGAATTATGCGAGGAAAGACTCGGCAAGAAAGCACGCACAAATGGTACGTGCATAGAGTTATTGTCAGCCGATATCAGGCGGGGAAGACACTCCAGACAACGATCAAGGGACATGAGTGAGTTTCCGTTAAGACTATCGAAATCAAGAGCGTAGATATGCTCAGTCGAGAGCTCAGTAAAATCATGACAATCACTCGTCCCAGTGGACACCGAAGCTAAGACCAAGTACGGCAACCCGATGCTGGGCCAGTGTACAAGAAGAGACCTTCGGCCGAGAGGGTCCCGCGCAAAGAAAACTTTTCTTGATCGATGCTAATGAATGTGGTTGAAAGGCATTCCCAGTTCCCAGATAAGACTCACGTTGTAGTAAACAAAAGCGTACCTGCGAATGACCAGTCGGTGAGGTATGGGTACATTGAGCTCAAGTTCCTTACGGTCCCTCAAGAGTGCCGAGTAGTTGCACGATATCAGAGACATCTTCGAAGCAGTTCATAGCCGCATAGAGCTTTACACCGTCATTTTCTTCAGGGGTTACCTTAATTGCGATCATTGGCTTGCTCTTAGTTGTAAGTAGAGAAGGACGGGACATACATCCAGCCCCTCAAAAACCTTCTCAACGAGATGAGCACGACACAGCTAAACTCTGGATGAACGAATGTTTCATACCTCGCCGTTCCAGCAAAGGACATTTCCGCTCTCATCTACGTGGGGCTGGACCAGAGGTGCGTCTCCACGGAGCTGAAGCTCTGACACAAAAAAGTCGAGGTGGACAGTCACCCTGCGGGCACTGCTCAAGGTCGTCTGGTGCCGGTATTGTGCGTCTGGACCTGCACAATTTATTAACTTTTTGGTACGAAAAGTGGGTGAGGTAGGCGGACTGACCTCTTACCGCATTCGCAGCTCGTAGCCGACCCATGAGTTCCACGGATGCATCATCCTGCGCACAGCTACAATGGCCAGGAGTGTCCGTGTGCCATCCTGCTACGAAGACAATACCGCACATCGATGGCACAGGCAGCCGATAGAGGTGAAGTAGCGCCTCATCATCCGGACCGGGAACGCTCCATCGCCTTCAGTCCGCCTCTCACCGTTGTTCTTCTCCACGATGAAGTTCTTTGCCACGTCCATCCTCCCTCTTATCTCCATCACACTAGGTATTCACGCAGCTGCAGCTGTGGAGCAGATTGTTCTCCCCAACACTCCAATGGACAACAATCGACCCGCCTCGAATGTCCATCCAACGCTTTTCGACCTCCTCACAATAGAGTCTAGTACCTCCATCTTCTTCTCATATGCAAGAGAACTCGAACTTAGCCGCTTGTTCGTGGATTCGGATTCGAAACTTACTTTATTAGTCCCCACGAACAAGGCTGTGATGAAACTGGCGAGGAAACCGTGAGTGTTTCTCATCCAAACCTACCGACTTCGAAATGATGCTGAGCTATTCTGGTTCTATGCGCGTATGGGACTCCGTAGTCACCAAGAGCCGGTCCCAGTCGATGACACCATCGAACTATCCGAACAGGAGATTGAGGAGCGGTCAAACAAGAATGTCGAGCGCTGGGTGTCCCTTCACATCATCCCTGTCTGTGGACTTTGCTTTCATCCACATCCCTGAAAAAGTCGACTCATATCGCCCAATTTCTAGGAATCTCATATCTCGTTGCCATCCCGCACGTATCCGACTCTGGTACAAGGAAAGACAGTTACCTTCAAGGAGACTAGCGAAGACCCTACAGTACCGGAATGGAAACGAGTTTTCGTTAATGGTGACATTCAGATCGTTAGTAAGAAAGAAGTACGTTCCTCTACTCAGCATCCTTATCAATGCCGAATGCTGACCACTACTAATCCCAAGGCGACTAATGGAGTCCTCTATGTTATTGACGGTACCATTCAAGACGATTAGCGGGAGCCTTTTGACTCCCAACTTGGTCACTCCATCGTTGTACAGTAATCTCAACCTCTTCACATTTTCGATGAGTGATCAACGCTCACGCTCATTGTTGTTCTTGCGCAACCCGGCTAAGTCCATGACACTCATTTGTCGGCCGCATTGTTCACATTTTCATCTGGATTTATCGTATTTATCTCTGTCTTTGCATCTTTGAAGGTCTATGCACATGCTCACGGCGATTCTGATAAACCTCGGATCAATCTTATATTGACTACATCCTTTTCTTTTCCAACCCCCATAGGGCCGGTCAGTTTTGGAAACCTGAATTCTGTGGGCATGGATTAAGCGATTTTGCATGGCTGGATGACCACTTGCAATTTGATCGCAATGGTCATTAGACTCAACTCCATCCATTCCTATTCATGACTGTCATGTGTATTCTGGCTGCATAGTCGACTTGTCTAAGGAATACAAGTCTCATTATAAGCATCTCGCTCCAACTAAACTAAGACGGTTCTTCGCGCCAGTGTTCAAAGCTTTCAAGGAGAAATTGAGTCACGTAGTGTGGCAGACGTACAAAAGTGACAGGACTTGGCGTTCTTTTTTTGGAAGAAAACAGTTAACAAGTACATGACTTCAAGGTACATAATAATCTACTATATTCTTTTCTCTGCAGTCGTCATGATGAGACCGTCACACGGAAAGAATATAATCCAACATGCCAACGCAAGAGCTTACAGTTCCCTCTCCCCGTGAGAGAACGATCACGCATTGTAACTGGAGGCAGAGACATTGCCACCACGCCCAGTCCAGTTGACGTCTACGAACGGCCGATAAGGTGAGAAAGGTCGTCCGTGTCACACCATGGGAGGGACACTCACGAATATCCTCGCCAGCTTTGAGCCTCGCGTTCTCCTTCCCTGGGAGCACACGGAAGGTATGCGCACCAAAGTAATCGCGTTGCCCCTGAATAAGATTGGCTGGGAGAAGGTCACTGCGGTAGCCGTCGAAGAAAGCAAGGGCTGTGCTGAATGCGGGGAGGGGGATCCCCCAGAGGGTGGCCTGGGCAATGATGCGTCGCCAGCCTGGCTGTGCTTTGTGGACGGCTGAGAAACCAGTTCAGCGTGCAAATCAACCAAAAGTAAATGCCTTTGAACGTTTACCCTTGTTGAAGAAGCCATCGAATAGCAGAGACTCAAGGTTCGGATTTCTCTCGTATGCGGATGTAATATCACCGAGGAAAACAGACTACCACGCAATAAGTGAGCCAGAACTGGCAAACTGAGGTTTTCCAGTCCTCACCTTGATGATGCAACCCCCACGCCAGATGCGGGCAATACTTGCATAGTTCAGGTGCCAGCTGAGCTCTTTGGCAGTCTCACGCATGAGCATGAAGCCCTGGGTGTAAGAGATGATCTTGGAGGCATAAAGGGCCTGTTCCAAGTCATCGATAAACTGATTCTTGTCGCCACGGAATGCCTCCTTTTCTGGTCCGACAATAACCTTGCTCGCACGGGTACGCTCGGACTTGATGGCGGATAATGTACGGGCAAATACGGCCTCTCCGATAAGGGTGACTAAAAGGGTCTGTCAGCATGACTAAAATGGGAAGCATTACCAAAAGCATACCTGGCACCCCAGCGTCGAGAGCGTTGACTGCTGTCCACTTGCCAGTACCCTTCTGGCCAGCTTGGTCGAGGATCTTGGTGATGAGGGGTTCTCCATCATCGTCCTTGAAACGAAGGATATTGTAGGTAATTTCGATCAAGAAAGAATCGAGGACACCCTTATTCCACTTCTCGAAAATTTCGGCGATCTCATCTTCATGAAGTCCGAGGCCACGTTTCAAGATATCGTACGCCTCAGCAATTAGTTGCATGTCGCCATACTCGATACCTTAAAGAGGCGATCTGATATGCATTCCAGCGAACAATGTGACGGATGAATACAAACCGTTGTGCACCATCTTCACGTAATGGCCTGCGCCAGACTCGCCCATCCAGTCGGCACAGGGGTCACCCTGAACCTGGGCAGAAGTCTTCTGGAAAATCTCCTTGATGGCAGGCCAGGCATCAGGGGAACCACCGGGCATAAGTGAGGGGCCATGACGGGCGCCCTCTTCGCCGCCTGAGACACCAGAACCGACATAAAGGAGTCCCTTGGCTTCAAGCTCTTGAACACGGCGGATTGTATCCGGGTAGTGGGAGTTGCCACCGTCGATGATGATATCACCCTTCTCGAGGTGAGGGGTCAGCTGACCGATGAAGTCATCGACGGCGGAGCCCGCTTTGACAAGTAGGATGATTTTACGAGGACGCTTGAGCTTGGAGATAAGTTCTTCAATGGAGTGAGCCCCCTGGACGTTAGTGCCTACACGATGGTGAGCGTGAATGAAGGGGAGTGGATCAGGGGTGGGTGAATATTACCTTTTGCTTCGTTCGCCAAGAAGTGATCAACCTTGGAGGTTGTACGATTGTAGGCGACAACATTGAACCCTTTGTCGTTCATATTAAGAATGAGATTTTGGCCCTAATATTGAAGTAAGAGAGGTTGGGAGAGGAAGGGGGGATGAAATGAGAGTACCATGACGGCCAAGCCGATGAGGCCGATATCTCCACTAGGTGGGATGATATCAGTGTGTTGATACATGGATTTGAAGAAAATACCAACGTTGCCATTGATGCTGGGTGAGTGGGAAGGAAGATGACTTATTCACGGGGAACCGTTGTCCGATCCGATTATATCCATCTCAAGGATCTCCGGTCCGGCTTACCGTATGCGTACATCCACCACATTCTGGCTTCCGATGTTTAAACGCCTGTCTCGGCTCACCTTATTTATCGCTCTAGCGCCCTATTAAGAGCATCCTTGCCTATCTGTCACGAGCCCTCCCTCTCTCAACAATGCATACATATAGCTCGAACCGTCGTCCTCCCATCTCGCCGCACCTCATGTCACCTCTCGGACCAGGAGATATCGTGCACCAAGGTTGGGTGTTAAAGAAGAGGCGGAAAAAGATGCAGGGTATGCTTTCCTGTAATTTATTACCCATCGTCTGACGAGGCGAAAGGCTTTGCGCGGAGGTATTTTCTACTATATAAGGACGGCCTTCTTTCCTACTCCTTTGGGCCTGGCAAGCCCGTTAGAGACGAGCTGTCGATGTCACAAGCCGCTATCTCCTCCGCCCGTCGATCGAAGGACATACATATTGATACCGACAAGGCAACTTTTCATATTAAATGTTTTAATACTGAGGAATTTGATGCATGGATGACTGCTTTCCGGTGAGGGAATTCTTCTACTCTGTCAACCTGCGCTGAATGAATCAAGTACTTTTACTATTCCCTATCTCGATCCCCGTACGTTGCAACGGAAATCCTCCATTAACCGAGTCGCATCAAGAGTGGGTCTCACTCAAGCCAGCAAGACGTCTGAGTTGTTAGGCGAAATGGGTGTCGTCAGTACCGTCAGTACTTTGTTGATACTCAACTTACCCACAAATATAGACAATCGATGAGCTGGAAAATGCTGCACAGGTCTGGCAGCAATTAGAAGCTAAAAGGCGCATTCCGAGTTCATCCAAGTCAAAGTCTGAAAAAGAAAAGGAAAAGCCGAAGGACGGGGCGAGGGAGGGTATGTTTGGTATCTTTAAGAGGAGTGCGTGTATTTGCTTTTCCTTTGAATGCCTCGATTTAACGCGTCAAAGACCATGGTTCCTCACATACACTAGAGGAAGTGAGCTCCACCGATGACAGGTCATCGTCAACAGACATTGGAGCCTGCACTAGCCCCTACGATCGCTTGCAATTAGCAATCGCTGCATTGAAGACTCAGCACGAAGCACTGAGTAGCTTGATGCCATCTCTAGACAACAACCCCCCTAGCATACTAGGATCACCGTTACCAGCGACCGTCGAAGAGAAATCCGATGGGAGCCAGACTCCAGCTCGATTCGCAAGCCCTATCGCGCGGAGGACTTGGGCCTCTACGGTCACCTCCCTAAGTGACGGGGGTAGCATCTGGTTTGACGCAGTGGACGAACCTGATGGTGCTGAGGAGTTCATCCTTGATCCTCCCCATTCGGAGGGAGGTGCAACTGAAGATCGGATACCAGTATTAGATGTGCAGAGTAACTCCAACGCCTCTGAAGAATCAGACACAGACGATGAGGAAGAAGTGGCACGCTTTTCGTTAGCGGTCAGCGATCGTGTAGTGAAAACTGGCACCCAACAGCTAGCACGTCGGACATCGTTACCAATCGGCCCAGTTGCTGACGAGGGCAGTCTATTCGCTGTTTTCAAGAAGAACGTCGGCAAGGTGCATTCCACTGATGTGATATGTGTTAAGTACTTATTATCTCCACGGAAAGGACCTTGCAAGCATCACATTCCCGGTGACATTCAACGAACCTCTCACACTCCTTCAACGAACAGCGGAGGAAGTCGAATATTATCATCTCCTTCATGAAGCCTCCGAAACTGAGGATCCCATTGAGCGCATGTGTTATGTCGCAGCTTTCGCGGTTTCTGGTTATGCGCATACACGACACCGGTCTAGCCGGAAAGGCTTGTGAGTTCTTATACATTTATTCGTATTGTATATGCGTTCACTTACTCAACCTACTCAACCAGCAACCCTTTACTTGCGGAAACATACGAAATTCCAGAGCTGAAATTCATTGCTGAAAAGGTCAGCCACAATCCGGTAGTTATGGCTTATCACGCGGAAGGAGAAGGTTGGGAACTATTTGCTACGTCTTCTGGGAAAACGAAGTTTTGGGGTACGTGGGATTATGAATTGACAGTCATCCGAGGGGCGATTACTCACGTACTTCACAGGCAAAAGCTTAGAAATCATCCCTATGGGCACGCAGCACGTCAAGATCGGAGATGACCATTACGAATGGTAAGCAAAAGCACTTGTCCTAAATTAGAGGGGTGACATAATGTCACCAGGACAAAGCCCCATTCCTTCATGCGGAATTTGATGATGGGGACTAAGTATCTCGAACATACCGGGAACATGACGATCGACAATGTCTCAACTGGGGCTCGATGCGTGGTCGAGTTTAAAGAATCCGGTTACTGGGGAGTACCCAATCAGGTTCAAGGGGCTGTGTACTCTCCTACAGGGGAGCTTGAGACCACCCTCGAGGGGAAATGGGATGAGGCTTTGGCGCGCAAACTGAGCCCTAACCATCTTCAAGTTCTGTGGAGGGTGACACCTTTCCCAAAGAATACTCTCGATTTCTATGGGTTCACAGCCTGGGGCATCACACTCAATGAGATCACTTCGGATATTAAGGACAAACTCCCACCGACGGATTCGCGCAACCGCCCAGATGTACGTGCAGTGGAAGAGGGAAACATCGACCTTGCGGAAGCGGAAAAGGAGCGTCTGGAAGAGCTACAGAGAGAGCGCCGGAGACAGGGGAAGGATCGCGGGCCTCGGTGGTTTAAGAGCGAGGGTGATGAATGGGTTTATGCTGGAGGATATTGGGAGCAGCGGGCCAAGGGCTGGAAAGCTTCGGAACCCTTGTGGTGATGCAGATCGGTCTCCTACTCTTTGTAATATCTACGGGAACTGGGTCACTCATTTTCATTCGATGAATGTTCCGGACTCCCGGCAGGTCTAAACCTGTTGAAACCTAGCTTTGCGGGAAATCCACGAAGTCCACAGAGTCAAATGTAGGGCGTGTCACATGCATGGAATGTACGGTAGGTAGTAAACGCACCGTGTTCGGGTTCATACCTGGCTCACGGAAGGGTAGGTTCGCCACCACTTTTAGAGTTGCTCAGATTACTGAATCATGATGGTGCGCCTTCGTGCGTAATGTGCAATGTCGTGCCACTACAGACGCATCCAAATGTTGGCCGCTGGCAAAAAGAGAGCACGATACGGCTTTCGTCGTCCACTATGACGTACTGTAAGTTGACGTTGGATATGCTTCAAGTACAAGATCCACTTGAGAACTCCAAACTCAGTCCAAAGCATAACGAAACGTCATGCATACTAGTACAATGTCGATAAGGAATCCATGAACCTTCTGAAAATTGCGGTGTCATGTTGCAACTGGGATTTAGTCTCATCGCCAGTAGATAACATATTAGAAGTGCCGTCATGTTCATCAGGAAATTCGCGTAAAACTTTTTTGACTTCATAAGTCGTAAAGTCAAAAAAAAGTTGAAAGTGAAATAGTATTTAGATAGATCGATCCCCATCCCTCGATATGGGTAGTCAGTTATAAAGCGGACTTCACGTACTATACTTTTTACTTTAGGAAGTCTCTTTAAAGGATCGAAAAGTCAGAAAAACCATGAATTTATTCGTGATTTTGCTGATGTTGGAGTGTTGGGATTCTGTCCCCACGATCTAAGATGGCAAAGACGAAGAACTGCCAATGGTGCCTCCCACGGCAAAATTCTGTAACGAGAACTGTATAAGGTCACCACCCATTCGCAATGTGTCCGAAAGGCCTTGCGAAAGTCAGATGCAATCCAAGGAAGTTGTGAACACCCAGGTGAAAATTGCAATATTTTACATCCTCAAAACAACATAGATACGAATACAGATGATAAAGATCGACTTTATGAGTTCCAAAGAGAATAGATGGGGACTTCTACGTCGGCGCCTCTAAAAAAAGTGGGAGAGGGAGATCTAGATGTAAACGAAACCGCACTGAAGACAGAGGAGAATGCGAAGGATAGTCCCCAAAGTGTAGCACGACTGAAACGAGTGTTGACCCCCCAGGGAATTGAGGATTGGGAGTTATAGGGAGGGATTTTGTATGACCAGGGATCAGGTGACGAGCAAATTAAACACCTGAAGGGGTAGAAGGGATAGCAACCTCGGTAAACCACTTTATGGTTGACACAGATTGACACGTACCAGTTGGATCCGGCGTCGGAGCAGATGACGTCTGCGATGCGGTCACCGCCGTGGACTGGGGGGGATTGGGTGTATTGTTGCCGTTCATAGCGGCGAGGAGTTGCTTTATGATGTTGGCTACCACCGTAAAACGGTCAGCTGGACCTGAACCTGGCGTGGGGGTGGACTACAAATTCATGGTCCATCAGACTATCACTGTCTTGTAGAGACACCAGCCCACACTTACCGCGTCCCTACAATCCCCACCCCCGCATTGACGCTTAACTATCGCTCCTTGAGGAACAACTGGCGCAGCATATGCCAGGGCTGCGAACAAAGTCAGAAAGGTCGTCGGTATGTAGTCTGGAAGTGAAACCCACTGGAGAAGAGTGCAAAGAGTGCAACGAAAAAGATGGTGAAGGCGGTGAAGCGCATCTTAAGGATTTGTGTGCAGGTAGTAGGGTAGGGTCGCAAAGAAATGAGTGAAGTGACTTTGCTCAGGTGTCTGTATGACGCCAACTGCAGTAAAATCGCTTGTCGTACTTATACCTGCATGTCGCAGAGCCACAGTCAGCCTATAGAACCACTTTTGGTGGGTATCCGCGAGAGCATGGTAAGTGTCGTAACCGACAAACAAGCTTGAGTCTCGATCAAGTCAAGTTCAGAAGCAGGGTCATTGAGAACGCCGCGCCTAAGGTAGCCTTAGAACGACACTGAAGAAGTGGATCAGGGGTACCAGGTGAGAGCGAAGCGGACGAGTTAATTCTATACTTTCACCCCAATTTGGAAGATCGTTTAAAGGTGTTTTTCGCGTAATTCCCAAATGGTAAGTTGAAAGGTGTGTGGGCTCTCCGTCGCGACAAGGGTTGCCATTCCAGGCAGGCAGCTATGCCATTTATAGCACAAAGGCGTTGAGGCGGCTTTTGCCCTCTGTCAAGCTCAGTAACTAACCTACTCGAATAAGTTAGACTATTTTCTTGCTTGCAAATTAATATGACACCTCCTGTCTCCCTGGTCAGACCCAACGTGGTAATCACAATATAGCCACCACCAAAAGACACGACAAATTTTAAGGGTCCCTCAGCTGGGCCGCGTCCCTGGCCTGGACACACCAAACGAAATGAGACACGAGATATCACTCCTTCCCTTACCAAGTTGGATTGTTCAGACTTTCGAACTTATGAATGATCAGAAACATGTGCCTTACCAAACTTGATTGCGCACAACCATTGATACATTGACAGCTTAGCTGTTCGAAGAGATGTATAAGTAGAAATTCTCTGCCCATAGGAGAGTGCCTAACGTATCTGAAGCGGAAGTGTGAATGAGAACGTGAGTGGGGATGTCCAAGTTAAACCGGATCCAGAAAGCGACGATGAGGAACGAGTGAAGGCGAAAGCCAATAACAGCCTAGCTTTTAGAAAACACTGAGTTCAGTCAGCTCAACCCATCCACAAAAATGTCACCCCACCAGAGAGTAGAGCCCAGCTAGCGACTAAAAAAGAAACGACGGTGGAGAAGCGCATGGCAAGTCGTTAATCGCTGGCTCTGTCAGCGTAGCGCGCGGGCGGCCCAGAACATCCCAGGGCATCACAGACTCGTTTCAGTATGGGGGTGATATGTGAAGTTGTAAACCTCAAGGTCGAAATTAGACAGAACATTTATGGGGCGATGGAGATGCATACGACGACATCAGCTCTTCATCGACTCTTATATTGGTCTGTCCTTAGGATGGCTTCGCAGGGCAGTAAACCAGCGGTCGAATTTGGAATAATAAGGACATCGCAGTGCTATGGCGACTTGTGATGTCCGAGCCAGGGCTTTCCCAGGCCGCGGACACTGACAAGGGATTGAAGGAACAAGCGGGCAGGTCTGTAAGTAGACACAAATACACCATTTTCCTGCGTGGTGCAGTTCCGAGTTTCGCAACAGGTGATAGAAAGAGGCGTCCAACGAATCGAACACGTCTGGCGCACGCCTCCAATGACAGTTGCGTCGGGTACGTGTGAGCGAGCCAATCGGTGACGCTGGAATTGACTGCCATGTCCCTCCGAGCGATTTTACGGCGTTGGGCACCCCCGCCACTTTCGCGATTGCTGGCAACCCACGCATCTACCCCAGAAAAACCATGCTCGTCCATAACACCACCTTATGCCGCACTTCTTGACAATTTGACTAAAGTACGGAAGCGCCTCAACAGGCCTCTCACCCTAGCCGAGAAGATACTCTACAGTCACCTTAACGATCCCGAAAATGGGATTGGTGGCGGTGGTATCCAGAGAGGAACAACTTACCTTCAGCTCCAACCGGAGAGAGTAGCCATGCAAGATGCTTCGGCCCAGTGAGATAACTGTTGCATTGGGTGATATGCGCTGAATTTGTGCCGTTTCGATCGTCTTAGGATGGCCTTGTGAGGATTCCACTGGTCAACACTTTTCCTTCACCCTTACACTTATTTATGTTCGTCATGCAGGTTACAGTTCATGAGTGCTGGGCTCGACAGGACGGCTGTTCCCACCAGCATCCATTGCGACCATTTGATCCAGGCTTCAACAGGTGCCGAAGCTGACTTGCAGGTACAGTGATTAATCTGATAGTATCGCTGAGGTGGACTCAACTGCCTATACTTCTGTATGCAGCGTTCGATTGCCTCCAACCAGGAAGTTTTTGACTTCTTAGAGAGCGCGGCCAAAAAGTACGGGATTGAATTCTGGAGGCCGGGCTCTGGAATTATCCATCAAATCGTCCTTGAGAATTATGCCGCCCCTGGGATGCTCATGTGAGATCGCTCTTACTATCGTCGACCTCCCCAGTTTACCATTGTCTCGTCTCCACCCAGGCTTGGCACTGGTGATTAAGAACTTACCATTGTATTGACCCTCATTAAACCCCAAGCCTGTAGACTCGCATACGCCAAACGCTGGCGGCCTCGGTATGCTTGCAATCGGTGTTGGTGGCGCCGATGCAGTTGACGCTATGACCGGAACGCCTTGGGAACTCAAGGCTCCCCAAGTTGTTGGTTCGTCCTTGTTTATAGCTGTTCTCCTCCACATTGATCGGCTAGATAGGCATACACGTCACGGGTAAACTTAACGATTGGGCTACACCAAAGGATTTAATCCTCCACCTTGCCGGAAAGCTTACTGTTAAAGTCAGCAGTCGGGCTTTATTCTCTGCATTTCTTGATTTGCTGACACTCATAGAGGGTGGCACCGGTCGTATTCTCGAGTATTTTGGTCCTGGGATCTTCAGTCAATCATGTACCGGTGAGAGCATCCTTTACATAACGGAGGTTGGTACTTATGTGCATATAGGCCTTGCAACAATCGCCAATATGGGAGCGGAAGTAGGTGCAACGACATCAACTTTCCCATACACGCCTCGCATGCAGGCTTATCTTCACGCGACGCGACGCGGACCAGTAGCTCGTGCCGCTGATGAAGCCGCTGCTAAGGGATTTTTGAGTGCAGATGTTGGTGCCGAGTATGATGAGTTGATTGAAATCGTGAGTCACGGGCATTCATTTCCAGAGAAGCAATCTTATGCCAGACAGGATTTATCGAGCATCGAGCCTACAATCAATGGTCCTTTTACCCCGGATTTAGCAACACCTTTGTCCAAATTTGCATCGTTTGTACAGGAAAATGGCTGGGAGGATAGAATATCTGCGAGCCTGATCGGTTCCTGTACGAATAGTTCATACGAAGATATGGTAAGTCTTGGACGCGAATGTTCGATGCGATGTCAACTGGAGCGGTTGTCTATCAGACCCGAGTAGCAGATTTGGCACGACAAGCGCGAACAGCTGGACTATCTTCGAAGGTATGGGCGATCGTTCGTGAGCTGTGAACACCTTATTTCTGAATGGGCTGTTAGGTTCCCTTCCTCTGTACCCCCGGATCGGAACAGATTCGAGCAACGATGGAGCGGGACCGAATTACAGAGGTTCTTGAGGACGTTGGGGCCGTTGTTCTGGCGAATGCTTGCGGACCTTGCATTGGGCAGGTACATTGCGATTTGTTGAATAAAGTTTGTCGAAATACTCACATACTTTTCTTGGCAGTGGAAACGCGAGGACACAGAAGAGGGTGCAAATGGTGAGCCGTATTCCGCTCCCTGAGGCACATATATATTGACTTTTTCAAAGCGATTTTGACCTCATTCAATCGGTAAGGCCCCTTTGGCTTGGGGAGCGCCCGCTTGACCTTTTATTCTAAGCAACTTCAAGTCGCGCAATGATGGCAATAGCCTCACAATGAACTTTCTCGCTTCTCCCACAATAGTGACCGCCATGGCATTCTCTGGGAGGCTTTCCTTCACTCCTGTTACCGACTCGTTGAAGCTGCCTTCCGGAGAGTCGTTCAGGTTCAACCCGCCTTCGGGACAGGACCTTCCGTCTTCAGGTTTCGCACTCGGAGATATGTCGTATCAACCAACACCGACGCCTGACCCCAAGGCTGAGACTGACGTTATAATTCGGAAAGACTCGCAACGGCTGGAAGTGCTGGAGCCTTTCCCTTCTCATTTCATGGATAATTCCGTGTTGGAGCTACCGCAAATGAAGGTTCTTATGAGGGTAAGAGGGAAGTGTACTACAGACCATATTTCCGCTGCGGTGAGCCTCACCCCTGGGTTGTTAATATCTCCTAGCTCAGCGTCCCTTCACCTAGGGCCCTTGGCTCAAGTATAAGGGACACCTGTCCAATATCTCAGAGAATCTCCGTGAGCAATTTCGCTGCATGTGGTGATGCAGGAAATGACTACCTAACTTTCGTGATCTGGCCCAGTAATCACTGTGAGTCCAAACGACTGCCATGCATATGATCACCGTACCCACTAATGGTCAGGCCGTCAACGACGAGAATGGAGAGGTGAATGTTGCCTTCGATCATGATCACGAGCCGACGCAACCGGCCGTGGATACCATACCCGCAGTGGCCAAGAAATTCAAGGCGCGAGGTCAACCTTGGGCGCTCATTGTGGATGAAAATTATGGTGAAGGTAGTGCTCGTGAGCACGCTGCCTTGCAGCCTCGTTTCTATGGTAGGATTGTATGCACTATTACTCTAGGTTTGTCGTTGACCTTTAATAGGTTGTGCAACGATTATCGCGCGTTCGTTCGCGCGTATTCACGAAACCAATTTGAAGGTATGACCTCCATCTCTCACTAATCGGTCATGGTATGAAAGATATCTTGGCAATTTACAGAAACAGGGAATCTTGCCCCTGTGGTTTGCTGACAAGAACGACTACAGCCGGATTGGATCTGGGGCTGTTATTCAAACAATCGGAGTCCATGACCTCGTTTCAGGGAGCCCCGACGCAACTGTCCGTGTCAGGGTTACGATGCCTGCTGGAGAGTCGTTTGAAATCGTGACAAAGCATACGATGTCAAGTGATCAGCTCAAATGGTTGCGAGCGGGCTCTGCATTAAACTACATCCGGTCTCGACTTGGCAAGAGGTAGTAGCCACCTTGAGTATTTTTAACTACCTGGAGTGTGTGACCGGCCAGCAACGGGCCAGAGCGTTGTGAATATATCAATTTTGGGAGTTGATGGCCGTTTTCGATTGGTATACTCTCCACGCCCACCATTCCCACGTCAACATTCCATTTTCCTGATTCCATCCGATTGGGGAAGGCCTGACTCTTGACTCTCCAACGCTCCACTGTCCTCCGACTCGATATAACCATACTAGTACCAGCATTACAGGTACAACTGGAGCGACGACGGGTCATGAGACGAGCCCGTGCGTTGTCGCCGGCAGTTGCCGCAGAGGTTATTGTCAGGTTGGCTGCAGGTTGGACGACCGCAACTAACTTATGCTCGTCCTTGCAACCCTCCACGGGCTTCTTTCTCAAGTCATCAGCTCTCCAGGTCTACACACTGCTGCCCTCTTGACCCCCAATGGCCAACTCGTTTCCTATGCCTGTGACTCAACCCGGTCAAAGGATGACGTCAGGCTTGTCGTTGGTCTGAGCAGCGAGATCTGGCTTGAGGTCGCGGACCAGGGTATTGGCATGGTGGATAGCGAGGTCAGTTCAAGCCTGTCGTTGATTCTCTCTGTTTCTGTGTTGACATCGACGTCATCGCTCACCCACTAGCTCGGGCGCATCGTCGTTATGGGCGTTCAAGATGCGGTCGCGACGACGCACTCCCATCCCGGCACCGACTCGTCACCCACGAACAGCGCCAACACAGATCACGCGTCCGATAAGCCTCTGATGTTGGTGGCACTCTGCGCCACCGAGGCCGTCGGTTGGGAGGATCTCGAAGCCAAAGTAAGCAAGCTACCTGGCTTTGGCCGACCGTCTAGGTTAACAACAACCGTCGCTCCCAGGGAAGAGAGTTGACAGAACACTTGGCCCGCCCTGTCAGCAGGCTCCGTAAACCGTTGGGGGCGGCTTCTACGTCGACACCCAGTCCTCCTGCAACACGACACGGTCGTTAAGACTTCGTTATCCTTCCTCTCCTTAACTTTGGCAAAAAGTACTATGTTGTGCTAATTAATTGGTCGCGGGTTATTTCGTTCGCTTTCAGCTTGCACAAGATTCAGATGATACATATAGATTTTTCTACGAGCATCTTTACTTTCCCGAGGCCGCCGCTGTATTCTAGAATGGCTAGGACCGTATTATTATACCGTATATAATATATAGGAATTTTCTACTGATGAGTTTTTGGGGGATAGTGGGCTTTGTGAGGTCGCTAGCCGGCCGAGTCATGTCACGCGTATCGCTTTCTCTCTCTTAACCGAATATGAGACGATGCCCAGTCTCTCGTGGCATCTCGCTTTTTCATTCTTTGCCTCGACGCAGGCCTTACAGCACTCCAAGAGTAGCGCAGAAACCGACACATGTGACGCGTCCATCGTCTGCGGAAGCATTAATTCCTGAGCTGGCCCTCAAGTCGCGTCCGGACCCATATTTATTGCTAAAGCCTCAACTAGATAACCTCCGAGAGAGGCTCTTAAGGTTGCTTGGTTCCGCCCACCCCACTCTCACCGACATTGCCAAATACTATTTCCTGCATCCTTCCAAACAACTCCGTCCATTACTCATCCTCCTCTTCTCGTGTGCTACCAATGGTCTTGGCACCGATTGGGACCTGAAAAAATGGGCCGCCGAATGCGAGGGCGCCGGTGGGCGCGCAGAGGAACTCGACCGCCCGCTGTCGCGTCCTGATGTGCTGAACGATTGGAACCCGAGCATGCCGGACCACACTGCCTCCTTCGCCTCGGTCTTCTCCCTCGTCCCCCCACGTCCTCCCAAACCTCCACCGTCCCCACCACCACGACGCCTTGCCTCTTCCGAACCTTTGGCGGTAGTCGCCCACGATACGGGTCCACTAGCCACGCAGATGCGCCTCGCGCAAATCGTCGAGATGATACATGTCGCATCGCTGTTGCATGATGACGTCATTGATGGCGCCGACCTGCGACGTGGGGCAGCGTCCGCGCCTGCTGCCTTTGGGAACAAGTACGCCATCCTCGGGGGTGACTTCTTGCTCGGACGCGCGAGTGCGGCGCTCTCTCGCCTCGGAGAGAGTGAAGTTGTTGAGCTTATCGCCAGCGTCATCACTAACCTTGTCGAGGGGGAAATTCTTCAAATGAACAAGGTTGCGCAACAGGGTGTTGTGCTCGTCGGCGCGTCGTCGTGTGTGGGTGGAGATAGCTGGAATATCTACCTGAAGAAGACTTACTTGAAAACGGCGAGTCTCATGGCGAAGGGTGCACGTGCGGCTGTTGTCCTGGGTGGTGCTAGGGAGGGCGAGGTTTGGAAAGAGGTTGCGTATGCTTATGGCCGTAACGTCGGCATCGCCTTCCAGGTATTCACCCACGTTTCTGCGCTTTGTCTATTTGTGGTATTAATGACTGGTTCATATCCTTGTAGCTTGTCGACGATGTCCTAGACTATGAGTCGGGAGGGGGTGCGCTCGGAAAGCCTGGGGGTGCTGATCTACAGCTGGGGCTTGCGACAGGTCCAGCGCTGTACGCATGGGAAGAACACCCTGAGATGGGGGCCCTCATTGCCCGAAAGTTCGAAAAGGAGGGAGATGTCGAGCTCGTATGTGATCACTTTCTGTTATCCGCACTGCTTTCTGACATAGGAGCGTGTTCAGGCTCGAGACCTTGTTCGAAGATCATCCGGAGTAGAGCGTACGAGAGCGCTTGCGTGCACATATGGGGACAAGGCACTCGAGACATTGCAGCACTTACCGGAGAGTGAGGCTAGAAGCGCATTAGAGGTTCTGACAGAGCGAGTTGTGAAACGGACATGGTGATTGCATAGAATAGATAGAATAGATTTATTCGGGGAGCAACGGATATTAGTCAGTTGACTGTCTCACCCGACCACCACGACCAACTCTGCTCGGGACATCGCCCTTTCTTGCAATTGTGTCTGTTGCGCAGCATTGTTCCGACTCTTCATTGTGCGCCACTCATGCTCACAGTGCAGGACACACCAAAGGCAATTCCGAGTCGACGGGAATCCGCTCTGGGCTTAATACGCCCATCGCGCCACGCATTCTCTATTTGAGGTCTCAGCCAGGCGGCTTCAGTCGTCGTCGCCAGCTCCATCCCTCCACCTTCTCTCACTTTTTCCCATATCGGCATCCGCTTAAAGGCGTGCCCTTATGTCAAGCCTGAGTGAAGAGAATAGAGCCGCTCTATATCTCTTGGTTCAGCATGTTACTCGCGCATTCTACGATCCCCGGTACATCGTGGTCATGGACCAGCTAGCACGCCACCAGGTGTGAGTATCTTTCCTAGCACAAGCTCCTCCTCCCCTTTTGTTGTTTATCCCCATCACCTAGCCTCAAGGACGACGACTTGGCTGGAAGAGTTGGGCTGCAAGTTAAAGAGCTCAACAAGCTCATGGCAACTCTGGAGAAAGATGGTTTGATACAAGCGTGAGCCTTTCGTTTCCCCTTCCCTCTACTTAAATTGTCAAGAAAGGTCCTGATCTATTCCTTTAGTCACCGTCAGAACGAACTTAAAGAGGGGGCACAGCGTTCCGTGGGCAGACAATACTTTTATGTCGACTATACGCGCTTCTGCAACGTAGTGAAGTGGAGAGTTGCAGAGATGCATCGCGTGATAGATACGGGCCTGCGTAATGTGAGCCCTCTGCAGGCAGGCTGCATGCATACACTCTCTTAACTAACTGCCCCCTCCCCACTGATGTCTAGCAACTCGACAATAAAGGGTATATATGTCCGCTGTGCAATAGGTCCTATACCCCCCTGTATGCGGATAAACTTGTAGATCACGTCCGCGGGATCTTTATCTGTGAAGACTGCGGAACAGAGCTCGTCGATAACGAAAATGCGGAGAATGTGCGCGGGAGTCAAGACAGGATGCAGCGCTTCAATTATCAAATGCGCTTTATAAGAGAAGGCCTCCAAAAGAGCGAGAAGATGCTCATGCCCCAGTAAGCATAACTCCCCCTTCCCCTGTGTGCAGACATCAGATTGTTCTGACTTTTTATTTATTTTCTACGTCGCCCACGTGTTTGCCGCTTCAGCTTTGAGATATCGCAATATATCACCAAGCATTTTGCGCTGGACGCTGCTGCTCAAAAAGCCGCCGGAGAACCAGGCCATGGTCTAAAAGTGGCCGGTTCAACGGGCGAAAGACAACAAGAGGATGGTATCGGTATCGTATTAACGACCGACAAGGACGAAGAGACGGTTCGCAACGAGCGCTTAAAGGAGGCGGAAGCGAAGAAGGCGCAGAATATAATGCCGTTGTGGCATCTTAGGAGTACGATCACCAATGACTTGACCGCGCTCGGCATCAAGGAGAAAGCTCAGAATGCGGCGGCAGCTCAGCAAGTGGCGGGACCTAGTAATCTTAATCTTGACGAAAGCTTGAAAGGGTTGGGAAAGGTCGGTCGCGCGAAGGATCAGGTCACCACCCCCGAAGACCCAGTAGACGAGGATGTGAAACCGAGTGTGACGGAAGGCAACGAGGCGGACTGTAAGTTCGTGCACCCTAGTTTCCTGTTTGCAAACCAAAAAAAAATTGACACTGCTTTATTTTTCCTCCCCCCTTTCTCCCCGCACTCAAGACTACGATCAGTACTATGCGTCTTTAGCAGCTTCGACGGTACCATCGACACAACACACACCATCGGGCGAGTTCTCCGTATTAGGCGATTTCGAAGAGGACAGGAAATCCAATATCGAGTATCTCGATCCTCTAAATGAGCACAACAAGCGGTCGAGATCAGTAGAGGACGAAGGCGACGCGGAACGAAAACAAGCAAGAGTCGGATCCAGTGACGGTTGGGGTGGTCAACAGGGACAGGGTGCACAGGAGAATGGCGAACCTCTCTCCATGAATGGTGCGGAAAGCTTGGGGTTGGATGCGGGTGATATGTCGGCGACAGACGACGATCCCATCGTCTATGGTCTGTTCTTTCACTATATTCTAATTCTTTTCCAGGCATGCTCAATAAAATCTTCATTTAGTGGATGGCAAACCAATACCGTTCTCCCAGGTTGGGGAGGAGCATCACGATCTGATGACGGCCGACGAATATGCTGCCTACTTTGAAATATTTCAGCAGCGGTCCACGTAGGGTTGTAGGGCTACCACTGCAGTACCACTCTGTATGCTGTGCTAAGCATAAATGGGTTTTATTTGAATCCCGTCAAAATCCACTTGAAACTTATACGATGATCACACGATGCCACATAGACAGACGTCCCAGAATTGCATTAGAGTAAGAGAGAACGACAAGACATACAATATCTCAGCAGCCAGCCACCTACCAGCTGACAGCATGCGCATGCCATTAACAACCAATGCGAATGCCTCGAGTCCTTCCCAGTCACCCCTACAGTGGCATTCCTCGGAGGCAAGCGTCCTGTGCGCAAATTGGGCGCGTTAGCCTTACTTCCGCTTCCTAACTGGAGAATCTTCAGCCTTCTTTTCACCAGCGGGTGTAACGGGAGCCTTCTCCTTAACGTTTTTGTCATCGGGAGTGGGTGCGTCGGTCTTCTTCGAAGGCTGCGACATAATGTTATATCAAAGAAGCAAATGATAGTTGGTCAGAACTCTCACCTTGATAACAGACTTTTGCTGGCTTCCAACAAGACCAAAGAGCGCACCGACCATACCGAAGAAAGTGAGGACAGCACCAACAAAGGCGACACCCGTTTCAGGTTGAGTCTTCCAAGCGGCAACAGGGTCAGTCCGTGCGAGCGCGATGAACTTGAAGGCCTTGTTTCGGAGAAACTCGACGGGATCCGCGGCGAAGGTGACTTCATCTAGTTCTTCCTCATCCTCACTGGAGAAGGCAGCCTTGTCTGCAGCCTTCTCAAGCGAGTGTTTAATATCGAAAGTCTCCGCAGCGAGCGCCTTAGCATCATCAATGGAGTGTCCGATATAGATGTTGTCAAACATGATATCTTCGGTCATAGTCCAAAGCTCAATACCAACACCACCCTATTTATACTTGGGTAAGCACACGAAAAGTCAAAAGATATCTGACGCACAATCTTATTGAGGCTCTTTGCTGGGGTAAGGTCCTCAAAGTAGTTAGGGTTGGGAATCTTGCGCGGGGCCCACTCGCCCTTGTAGGCTGGATTGTCGATCATGGGGGCGAACCATTTGCCCTTATAAAGGGGATTCGGCTTGTATGGGCTGCAAAACCGAAGTATAAAAGGTGGCAATAATAACGATGAACGGGATTCATTACCGTTTCCACTCGCCGCAACCAGGAGCTTCGTCACATTTGGGGTTGGGGACAGTAGGTGCGATCCAGTCACCATCTTCCTCGTCATCCCACTCCTCAGGCTTCTCGGCATCTGAGTAGGTGCATAAGCGGAGGACACAACCCACACGCTTGAAAGTACACACCGGGGTCAGGGATACTCAAGGGCTCATCATCGAGCCAACCTTTGGGTTTCTGGGCTTCATCATCAAGAATCTCATAGGGTGCATCCTCATCCCAGTCATCAGGCTTCTTGGCATCAGGATCCGAGATGCGTTTGGTATCCACCCAATCTTCGGGTTTCTTGTCCTCGGGGTCATCAATCTCGGCGGGTGGGTTAACTGAGGGAGTGAAATTCTCCAGAAGGTCACCGCGATTGAGGCTTTCACCGTTGACCAGGACGTCATAAGTATTATTAGGGCTGGGAGGATGTCAGCTCAGTGGCGTAAAATGTGAGAATAATACTGACTGTAGAAAGAGCGTGTATAGATTAGTAGTCTTTTCGATAGTGGGCCTGGGAGGTGCAGTCAGGTGCTTCTCTTCGTACTCGCCCGTCTTTGGGCTTTTATGACGGAAGATGAAATGGAGCTAGGAGAATATGACAAGCGAAGAGTCAGGTGTGGCCGAGTAGGCAACAGAGGGAAACCAACCTTTGTGCCCGGGCAAGTGAGGTCAGGACCGAACATGACAACCCAGGGAGTATTATCAGAGAATTCCTTTCCACTAGTCTGGAAGCCATCCTCGAGCAGTTTGAGGTATCCACCACCGCAGTTGCCACCCTTCTGGTATTTAACTTCATACTGAACGACGAGAGGCTTGTCCGAAATGTCGATGGCCTTGTCGAAGGGGGCAGATATGGCGTGATGAGACGCGACACTCTTTGCGACGAGACCACGATCACCCTCCATGACAGGGTTGGACGCTTCTTCGACTGACCATTTGCCAACATACGAGAAAGTTTCACCGCCAACAGGAGTCTTCTTGGTGGCTTCAGAGGGAGTCCACCTGTCTTCCCAACCTTCGGTGAACTGTTCAAGAAAAGGTGCTTTGATTTCCGTGGTCTTTGGATAGAATGTGAGAACAAAGATGGGGAAACGGGGAGTGTCTCGAGTCTCACTTTGTAGACCGGCTTGTCATCCGCCGATACAGTGTATGCTAAAGTAGCGGCGAGAAGGGCAGGAAGCGCGATGCTCCGCATGGCTGAGAGGGAGAAAAGAGAAGTGTGTAGAAACGAAAAGGCAGAAAAAAGGTGATTTAATAGTGTCTGTTTATTTACATTTTGCCACGTATGCCACATGTCCTTTCCCACGCCTACCCGACCAAGTCTGCGTGGCCAGATGCAGAGAGCGCCAACTGCGATTCTAACGTTATTTCGCTCCCTTTCATCAATGAACCGAATCTCTTACCACAAATTCGTCATCCAGGTATTTTGACACTGCGATCTGGTCTCCGAGTCCTTTTCTCCGTCGTGTCTTCAATACAAGGTCTCGCGCGAGTGCTTGACCAGATACTGGCTCAAGCGGTCGAAGCTTAATACTCGTGTCCGTCGGGTCACCTCAACGTGCCCACCATGTCGTAAGCCAGATAGATCATCCCAGATTATACCATACGACCTACCTGGTACTATTGACCAATGGTCAAATACCTGGGCGCAATAGGCTTGACCTTGCGTCGCGGTGCGAAGGTCTGTCTCAAATCCGTTTGCATCAATAACTGGAATTAGTGCCTTCACTGTATACAGCGGTGAACCGGCTTTTGGTAAATCTTGCGTAACATGCCCTCGCCTTCGAGCAAGCACGGTATAAACCGCGGATATGCAATCCGAGGGCGCCTGCACCTCTACGTAGTAGATAGGTTCCATGAGCCTTGGGGTGGCCTGGAAACCAACAATCGGGATGTGCAATAAAACCATGCTGACCAGTCAACTCACCATGAGGAACGATGAGTAACAGACGCGACGGGCCGTTGGGACAATCTGTCCGCCACCACGAAATATTGGTTCTTGCGCAAGGCTTGCGTCAAGAATACGGAACTTGACGTTACGCATGGCTACAATAAAATTAAATGACTCTAACCACCAACGAGTACCTGGCCACTAACGTTCATCGCAGAGGGGACCCTCCCTTGCACCCCACCGGAAGCCTTGCTTCATGTGCTCCTTGACACTTCCAAGGAGCTTTTTGTCCACCTGTCAGGGCGATAACGATGAGAACTCGAGTAATCATCCAAGTGCTGGATGCTTACTTGAGAGGGCAGGGTGTCATCAAGCAACGCATTAGGTCCGTGCTCATCAGGACCAAACGCCCAAATGGATCGAGACGCGAGGAGATCCCATTTATATTTCTCTTCGAAGAATTTGCCACGCTCCTTTGCCGTCATTCTCATGTTGACTCGACCCGTTTCAATATCTTCAGCAATCCCACGCTCTAATGGTTCAGCTATCATGGTGAGTCGATTCCTGCGCGACAATTGTCAACAGGCAGCATTGTAAAAGGAAGACCGCACTTTTTGTTCGGAGTGTCAGCATAACACTTGAGCGCGCTGGTCTCCAACACCGTTTCGCAAAACTTCGTAACAGGGTCTGAAACTTTTATCTCAATCTCCGCAAATAGTTTACGCAGATCGTGCAGCACGCAGTCAAGATAGAGTTCGCCAGTGCCAATGATCACATGCTCTCCGCTCTCCTCCACCTTGGTAGAGAGGAGCGGATATGATTTATTGATACTGCGAAGGCCAGAAAGCATCTTTGGTAATTCGGACGGGGCGATCGGTTCGATTGCGACCTTCAGCACAGACTGCGTCATATGCTTAATGGGCCGGAAAATGTAGAGATCATCTTCAATATCGGTTGACATAAGCGTGGCTGTCTTCGTTATGGAGGTATCGACACCCCCAATCAAGACGAGATTGCCTGCTGGAACTTCTTCCACAGGAACAAAGTATCTGGACATCAGTTGCTATAAGGGCATTATCCGGAGAATATTAACTGAGACCAGAACCGACCGGGACCCGGAGACCCATAAATCATCAACGGTCGCCCTCATCATGTCTTCTTCGTCCTCTGGGGAATAGCCTTCACCCAGTACCTTAACCTGTTCGCCCTTCTTCAGCGTGCCACTGATGACACGCCCAAGGGCACGGAAGGACTGTGCATCGGTGGCATGATATAGTTTTGTAATATAGACAGACACCGGACCATCTGACCTGCATTCTCTCATGGAAACAGCAACGTCAGAAGTCATTGGTCCGGTATACGTTCGCTCGACCTGAGATGGCACCTCATGAAGATCCAAAAAATGGCTGATCACAAAACAAAGCTTACTTTGGTTGCAGCGCCCTCTGAGGGGTCCGGTATCCATTCGACAATCATATCTATCAAACCCGTGGCCGGCCCAAAAAATTGGTCCAGCACAGCCTTGAGCAACGGTCGAACATCCATCTTATACATAACCGGCTTGAGATGAATGTTGAGCCCAGCTAAGGTATCCTTGAGACTGTCAATCTCCTCGCTCAGAACTTGGCTGTAGAGCTTGTATAATGGGTCCAGCACAAATTGAACAAAAGTTCTGGGAGACTCCGGATCCGCCGCGTTGCGTGTGAACTTTCGCGTGTCATTGTCGAAATAAATGTCCCCCCAGAGGCGATCGGCGAAACCCGCGACATCAAGATTCCCTAGTCCAAGTTCAGGATCACAGCATAGAGGGGATATGTACAAATGGAGCGCACCATACGTCTCAGCATACATTTGGGCAAATGACCGAAGAGTGAAACACCAGCCCATATCCGTACTTGCGAAGCACACATTTCCCCTCTCTGGACTCAAACGGAGATCCGGACTTGGGTCTATGCCACTATCACAAATGGATCAGCTTCCCGACGATTGGAGGTGAGAGATATATACTAACCTAATATATGTATTAATCTCCTCTATAGTATGTTTGATTTTGTAGAATGCGTCCATTGGGGGGAGGCGGAGTTCAAGTATGAGCCTGTCTATCTTGTTAACAACAAGGGTAATCGGGATGGCCTCTCGTAGAGCATATCGGATAACAGCCTCTGTATTGACCATCGCCTACAAAAGTTAATATGAGGCGGCACCAAGAAAACAAGAAGTGACGAACCCCTTCGACCACATCGACCACAAGTATGATCCCGTCAACTAGTCCCATCGACGACGCTACTTCATCCACGAAGTTGACGTGACCGGGTGTATCAATCAAATGAACCAAGTGGGATTTCCCCGCTGTTGTCTGGAGGATGAGCGAAATGGGGGATGATTTGACAGAAATTTCTCTTTGCCGTGAAAGTACGTGAGTGTCAGTATAGCGAGTCTGGAGTGGTCGTGTCAAAATCACAAAGAAACATGTAGAATCACCACGTACCTGTTTGTCCGAGTCCCACTCAAGTTTGTGAGTTTCAAACACGAGCATGTCGAGCAAGGCTGTTTTGCCATGATGCAAGTGGCCCACGACAGCTACGTTGCGAATCATTTTGGGGAAAGACATTATGTTTACGAGGAATCTACCCCTCTCTTGTGAGGTGCAAAAGCTAGATTACAACGATACACATACCCTCTGTCAAAACGCGTTTCTGGCAAGCCTTTCTCCTCTATAGCCCACTTTCGTACCTTGACGGGGGCGATAATGGGTTCCATGAGAGGCTGAGCATCCTCTTCCTGCACCAGAGTCTCGACGCCTTCACCATACACCTCCGAGGCGGAAGGATAATACTGTTTATCCTCGTGCAAGACGACAGCATTGTGTGTTGGCTCTTCGTGACTAATTTGAGGGTTTGAGTGCGCCTTTGATGAGAATAACACGCACCGTCCACCTCCATTAGGGCCGTCCCTGGGCCAGCATCCATAGGTCCCTCATCATACCCTTCCAAGGGCTGTTGCTGTGATGCATGCGCAGCCGGAACTTCCTCGTGCAAAAAATCGGGTTCGTCGTCCGAGTCGATATCCGCGCCGATGTAGTTTCCGAATTCATCGTAATCCTCGAAAGAAGCCATAGAGACTGGACAGGGAAATATCGACGAGCTGAGCAAAGACGACTGGGAAGAGGACCGCGTTGGAAAACGCGACTTTGGAAATAAATTCTCACGAGTGATGCTACTAGCACGCGGAGCTATCTAGCTGTTTATCGCTATTACAATGGCTTCGCTTTCTGATGACACCCTCAGAAAGGTTTGGGATTCACGCCACCAGTCTCGATTGAACGCACGTTGAACGTCGCCCTTAGATCTTAATTCAGATCCAGCAAACAGCTGTTCAATCCCAACGCGCCCTCACTGTAACCCGGCAACAAGTCGCAAACAAAGAGCGAGAGCGTCGTATTCTTCAACTTACGACGACTGAGATTGGCCAGACTGAGGACAGTGTGAACGTCTATCGAGGTGTTGGTAAAATGTGGCCCAGATGAATTTTGTGTATGCTGTCATTGTCTAACCTGCTGGAAAAGGTTCATGATGGTTCCCCGATCGACGATGGAAAAAGACCTCAAAAGCCAAGAGAAAGCTCTCACGGATGATATTAACAGCCTGGGAAAAAAGGTGGGTTTCCCTGTACTGACTGCGGAATTTATTGAGCCAGTCACCACCCCTCAGGTCAAATATCTGGAGAAGCAGTTCAATGATGCGCAGTCCCAGTTACGTGACATCGTAAGAGTCTCTGTCACCCCTTCATCAAATGTTTCCGCTCTAAAACTTCCTCAGTTCAATAGTGCACCGAAGCAATAGAGCCGCACTCCAGCGTAACAGAGACGCTATTGAGTTGTAGCACGACTCCCGTTCTCGACACATGTCGCGTTTCAATCGTAGCTGGGCCATTGTCTTGGCCCAAGCCCCAACGAGGCACTACACCTAGTTGTCACCGGCTTGAGTGTTGAGTGTATCAAAATCTTGACGTCCTGTATGAGCGCATGCGCCCTTGCCGAATCCATGGCATTGGTTCCATTCCCACATACGTCGACTTGACTATATGAGAATATCAGTCCCTGCTCCTTGGCTTGTTCTACAGCTGTCAAAAAGTGTTAGAATGAAGGGGAATGACAACGTCCAAGGACCAAGTCATCCCAAGACCTTGATTTTCCATTCCCTTCTCAGACATTTGCGGATCGCCCCTACTCGTAAAGCCAAAGTCCTCACATTGTTCTACGTCCGCACAATGTCCGTTCTGGTCACCGCCTCCACTTGAATGATATGTGAGATCTCCTACATGCACGGCCCCCGAGAGAGGTGCTACTTGATCGGAATTACATCGACTCGGGCGCACTACCGAGAATACCGGCTGATGTTGATGAAGGGAACCACTCTACGTTGCAAAACGAGGATAGCCCCATCAAGCGATTCTCGTCTCGTATATGGTATTGTGGGGAATCACCTAAGCGAAGACGCTGGAATGGAGAAGGCGAAGGCAACACCGCCCAGAGGTTACGGGAGATAATTTAATCCAGGGGGCATACAATATGTCGTTTTACAGTAGGACCGTGGAAGTTGTGTGAGATAGAGCGCCGCAGCTGTACGTTATCGGTTGGTCGGACGGAGAGAGGAGGATTATTATCCTGTGTTCGCAACCCACGTCAGGATCGCATCGACAGCAGAAGCCGGACTTCAAGCTTGTCCGCTCCTTTTATCTTCCACCCTTTCTTTCTTCCTTGGCCTCTTCGGGCGTACTTGTCCGTCTTTTTATGGAGACGCCAACTCTCATGGTCGTCCCCCCAACTCCCCTTGACGCACAGCACGTTCCCTCTCCCTCCTCCTCCATCTCCACTGCGCCGTCCACCCCAGGGCTCACCCAATCCTCAGGGGACAATCAAAGAGGCTCTTCAGAAACCACCATGGAAATTTACTCCATGTATGGCGATGACGACCGTTCATCTTGGCCTAACGACGGTCACTTACATGACATGTCCAGAGCCACTGAATCTCCATACCGCAGTATTGGCCATTCCAGCCGTGCATCGAGCGCATATTACACTGCGACTGCGAAAAGCCAGCGGTCTAGTTACGCTGGTGCAGCTCCCAGGACTTCAGCGATTTCGACGACCACGAGTGGCTCATCGTCCGCGGACGCGAGCTTGCCCTACGTTGGCATCGAGGGAGACACCTCTTCTGACCACCGTAACATATTACCTTCCAACCCACCCACAAGGCCTCCCTCAAAATCTCCCCGAATGCACAGCCGTAGCAGGTCGTCCCATCCCAATTCTGACGGCGCTAATGAAGCAGCATCACAATTGCGATACCTCAGCCCTAGCCCCCCTCAAAGTAGACCCTCCTCAACACGTTCACATGCATCCTCATTATTGAATGGACACACCACTGCCCCCGCCCCTCCGCGATTATCACATGGTCCTCCCTCTGAACACGCCTCTCTGACGAGCCCCTCATCTCGCTTGAGTCGACCAGCCTCGCAGACCACAGGGACGTCCACATCACCCCGTCTTCTCAATAAAAAGCGGAGTGATCTGTCGATCACACCGTCAGCCGGAGAGGATCCCGACTCATTTCATGTCCGCAGCACATATGCGCAGTTGGACGTTCTCGGTGTGAAGGGAGATGGGATCGACGAGGGCGTTGAACGTACCCGTGCACGTGTCGGAGGTAGCCGGGAGAGCGAGCTCCAAGCCATGAACGCAGTCGGGAATGAAGGTGAGAAGCGAAGGGACTTGAGCCCGCAGGAGGTCCAGATGCTTGCAAGTTTGGACAGGTGGGTAACGTACTTGCGGCCTCACGACGTGCTCACTTCTTCGTCCCCAGATATGGATTCTTTGCTGCACCATCTCATGATCGCTTCGTGTTGCTACCGACACCGTCGCTTTTGAAGCCACTGTCACATATACCTCACGCAGACACTTCAGCAAGTGAAAGTGCGATTATTCTCCCTTCTCTTCCTTCGCCCCGACCGCCAATACACGAAGAGGAGCGTATGGAAAAATGGGGTCGCATGCTTGTCCCACGTTCGCGTGATGCAGGCGGAAATGTTCAGACGTGGGCCATTAACCCGGCAAAAGAGCACAAAGTCGCACGACGAGCCTTCAAGGGCATCCCTGACAGGTGGCGCAGCGCGGCGTGGTCGGCATTTATCTGTAAATTTACTCACGCCGACAAGAATCAGCTCAATGCACTGTCAATTGACTACCGCGAAGCTCTGGAAAAGCATTCGCCATACGATATCCAGATCGACTTGGATGTGCCCCGGACTATCAATGGTCACGTACTATTTCGGACGCGCTACGGCCTTGGGTAAGAAGTCTTTTCTACGTAAGGGTAAATGCTGAACGAAAGTGGCATCAGGCAACGATCACTCTTCCACGTCTTGCATAGCTTCTCACTGTACTGTAGTCAGTGTGGGTACTGTCAAGGCATGGGGCCCATCGCCGCCATGCTCCTCTGCTACTTTGCGCCGGAGCGTGCATACGCATCACTCGTTCATCTCCATGAAGCATACCACATGCATGACATCTTTAGCCCCGGATTCCCTGGTCTGCTGGAATCAATATACGTTCAGGAACGTATCACCGAGGAAATGATGCCAGAGGTTTACGCGGCTTTCAAGAAGCACATAGTCTCAACGACGTCGTACGCAACGAAGTGGTACATCACGCTTTTTGCGAACTCCGTTCCGTACCAGACCCATCTCCGACTGTGGGATGTGTTCTTGCTTGAAGGACCGGATCTGTTTGTCATTGTCGCGGTCTCCATTATATGGGTTCATCGAGGTACGCGTTTGTCCGACTCTATGAACCAGACAAGGACGTTAAGCGCTGTCATAGATCGCATCACGGCTGAGGCGGCCAACTTTGAAACGATCTTGTCCTTACTATCATCGTTTTTCGTGCCTGAGGATGAAAACGTGTATTTGAGTTGGATTGCGAAGGTAGCAGAGAACAAGAAAATGAGGACCAAGATGCAGTCGTGGAGAGCAGAGTGGAGAGGGTTGGTGACTTCTGGCAGGGATGGTGATGCGCTACTATGAGAGCGCGGTGGGGATGAGGCTTTGGATGGAAACCTTGTTCGTTTTTTGTCTATGATGTCGGGTTTGACGGGCTCTGCTCTCAATTGTTGGACATTTCTTCTACGCAGAAGTGTAATTTATCCTTCGATGAATGATCGCCGATTAAGCCATTGATCTCAGTTGAGGCCGGCTATCCGTCTAGTACTCACACTGGTACTGCTCCGTTGACCCATTGCGGGCATTTTACGATCAGTTGCTCTCGACCAGCCAATCATTGCAGTATTTAGCCGACTGAATTGGGTTACATTGTAAAATGCCTGCAAGTGCACACCTATCCGCCTAGTAGGGCCCCGATGCTATAAAGTTACCCAAGTCTCAATCAGCTAGAATCAAGTCTTTTGCGACAACAGCAGACGCCTACCCCACAGAATTAGCTCTGTACCCTGAATAAAAGCCCCACTCATACCCCAACTCCCCAACTCTCTATCAGCAGTGTCTCAGGAAGTGGCCAATCTTCGATCTTCATCCTCCTCCTTGTTTTCGCCACACCCACATCTTATGATGTTTTCCCAATCGGGCCAATCCTACGTCCGTCCCTCTGGCCCCAGCGCCACGAAATTCTTCCCAAACGGTCCCACCGCCCCGCATGCCTTTGCAATGATGCACACGTCACCACGCGACCAACATTTGATATACGCCTCACTACCGTTATTTCGAGGAAGAAAGTCCGAGTCGAGTCAAGTGAACGCAAAGAACGCTCCCAAGGGGTC
The DNA here is from genome assembly GCA_003316425.1 of Russula lepida. NCBI lineage: Eukaryota > Fungi > Basidiomycota > Agaricomycetes > Russulales > Russulaceae > Russula > Russula lepida. The sequence goes on along the minus strand of QFEZ01000265.1, from coordinate 21,394 downwards.
AGAGAAGAAGCAGCGGTGATGATGGCGATGATGATGGCGATGACACACATAAGATGGAGGAGATGTCTGGGGAGAGGGATCTGTTTCACGACGATGCTGTGATGATTATGCTGGTTGTAGCAATAGCGTTGTAATGTCATGTATTATTCACGGGCCGGCCAAATCGGCCCGCTTCTCTTGATCCTCGCCTCGACAATGACGAGTGAGCCAGGAGCATTATCCACAGCCAACGCTCTCACTCTCCTCTCAGAATACACGCAATCTCTCGATTCTCTCCCCGCAGATGTATCCCGCCAATTCGCAGACCTTCGCGAGCTAGACGCCGTCCTCTCCGCCTCAGTCCATGCCCTAACCTCCAAGATCAATCGTCTCATAGACATGATCGAATCCAACTCTTCACCCAAGGAGCAGCGCATATGGCTCCTCATGGAGATCGCAGACGAGGCTCAACGTCTCAAGCTAGGAGGCGAGGACAAGATCCGAGTCGCGGCTCAGGTGGCCGACTTCCTCAAGGTCCAGAATGAAAACATGACCTCGCTCCTTCTTCATATCCCCGGCTTTAACCGCTCCATCCTTTCTCGCCACACATCCTATCCGCATATTGCACTGCGCTCCTATGCCCCTATTTCCATGTATGAGACCGGCCGTAGACGGCGCGGTGCCCTGCTTGGAGGCACGGCCACCGACCAGACTAACCCTAACAAGAGAAGACGCGCCGGCCCACGGGAAGACGACGGCGATACAGTGACAGGAAAAACGCCAAGAAGAGACAGGGTGGGGGACAGTACCAACTCGCGCTCACGCAACGGCGCTCGCTCAAGAAGGTTCGTCAACTGACCTAACTGAAATGCCACTCCCTACTTATACTGACACACCAACCCCTTCTCCCTTCTTTTACCAACTCATGAAACAGACCCGACCGCGCACCTTCGCCTACCGAATCCCACCGTTCCCTCTCCGTCACATTCCACCAACCAGCGATCTCTGCACCAGCCACTATGGCACGTCCACCAAACTCACGTAATCCAGCAGCCAGGCGTCGTTCCCGTCCCACGGTGGCGACCGCGACTCCAGTGCCCTCTGGGAATGCCGGCCCGCCCGCAGCAGCATCAGCCGCAGCAGCGCCGGCATCCTCCTCAGCGGGGGTCGTAGCAACGTCATCTGCAATGGGGTCAGGATCAGGATCAGGGTCGATTCCGGCTGCGAGCGGACACCCTCCGCATGTATCGCCATATGCATCTGCTATTGCGGTAAGGAATTGGTCTGGTCCCGTACATGAGCAGCTCGAGGGCCCCGGTATGCCCGTCGCGCGCTCGGTAGCTGCGCATGCTGTCGCTCTGGCCCACCCGGGTGTTGACGGGGGTGCTGGCGGCGGCGGCGCTGGCGCCATCGGTGCTGGTGGTGCTGGTGGCGGTAGCGGCACGCCGATGGATGTCGTTGACGGAGCCGATGACGGGGCAGAGGCGGATGACGGACGTGTATACTGCTGGTGTCAAATGGGGAGCTTTGGAGACATGGTCGCATGCGATGACACTGAGTGCGAGCGCGAGTGGGTGAGTCTAGTCTCGTCTCGTCTCAACTCTACTCTTTGGCTCAGGGATTTGTTGGGATCGCTGACCTTGGAGCACAGTTCCACTTGGGGTGTATCGGACTCGAGGTGGCCCCAGAAGGCGTGTGGTTTTGTGATGCATGTAGGAATAAACCGAAGAATAGGCGTAAGGTCGCGCGGGCGGCCACGTCGGGCGGGGGCGGCCGCCGTTCGAACGGGAACCCTCGTTCGTCGGCACGTGCGCCCTCCACGACTTGACCAGGTGTGGAGGCCTGAGATCTGGGACCTTGCATCCATCCTATGTTGCCTCAGTGCTACCCTACTTACCCCTGCCTATTCACAATGTCTATTTTCTCGCTTCGCAGTGTTGTAGTGGCATCATCTCCAAAAAAGTCAAAGGGAGGGCGTATAATATAATTCACAGTTAGGAAAGTAAAGCCACAACAGTCGCAAGATAATAAAGAAAAATCGAGGGGAATATCGTCATGCGTATGTGTACTGTACTCCTCCATCAGCGCCTTTTTGGTTCCCGTCGATCGTCGCTCGGTGAACGATCTCTCCTCTTCCTGGACGCAGAAATTAAAAACAAGCGGAGCGGAAAGGTATGTATCCTCGAGCAGCTTCGACTTACCGGCCGGTGCGGTCATCATAATCCACAGGGGTCATACTACCCCGGTCGACACCTCCAAAACCGCCACCACCGCCGCCATAGTCCAAGCCATCGACAGCCTGGGCATTATTATCCCTGTCCTTGTACTTGTTTTGATTCCGAGGGCCGGTCGGTACATTGGGCGGTAAAGGCGAAGCAGGTCGTGCAGGTGGTACGGGGTGGCTGCCTATAAACATTCATCTGCATCAGTCATCTCACCCTACACGACCATTATGGGGGTGAGGAGGTGAAAAGGAAAAGCGTTACCTCTCCCTCTAGGCATGAAACCACCCCGTCCACCGCGCATCATCATTCCACGTGGACCGCGGAAAGGACCCTGCGGAATGCCGCGCGAAGGACCGACGGGCGGCGACGGGGCGACGGGAACGTCCATATTTTGGAACATGTGTTGTTGCTGTTGTTGCTGGAGCGGCTGCGGCTGCATTTGCTGTTGCATTTGTTGCTGTTGCTGTTGCTGCTGCTGCTGCATCTGTTGCATCCCGCTCTGATCCTAATAATTCCAATTTACACCTCGTTTAACACACCGTCTGGTGGCATTACAAGGCAAAACGTACCTGAATGCTATACTCTGGCATACCCATACCTACTCCTATGCCGCCTTGCGGACCGAAACCTTCTACACCGGCACCCATCTGGTCGGGCATTGGCCCACCTTGGCCCTGCTGTGGCGCACCAACACCGACACCGACACCGACACCGACGCCATCCATGGCCATCTCACTTCCCATGCCGGCCATCATGGGATCCATCATTTGCGGGCCCATGTTCATGTTGCCCATTTCAGGTCCCATCATGGAATTCATGCCAGGCTGCATCATAGGCCCCCCGCCGTTGGCCATCATGGCCGTTGCACCTGTCATAACCATCGTACGGATCTCCGGAGGAAGCTGAGTGAGCTGGTCCTCGGGCATGCCAGAGAAATTCTACATCCACCGCAACAGGCAACAAGAACACCAAGAACACCTAAGATACAGATTACACGCCATAGAGATAAAGCTGCGTACCACAACGTTAGTTTTGAGGACAGCCGCGAGGTCACCGAGCTCGCGCCGTCGGTAACAGTACGCCTCCCAGCTGATCTCATCGAATCCATAGTTGAACCAGTCGCTGGTATCTGAGCCTGGCCGTCGCCACGCTTTGTCTGCGAGCGCAGCCATATCTACTTCAAAGACCGGCCGTCCTTCTAGCATACCTGTTGCTGTCGGGTCAATTGCAGGGTGCGAGGGCGGTGCAGTGACGGGTGGAAGCATAGTCGGGTCGGGACCTTCTTCAACATTTGGCTTGATATCAGGTGGAGAAGATACCACGGCAGCAGTAGCAGCAGGAGTGGATATATTGGGAGTTGCAATAGGCTTGGAACCGGGTGTACCTGTCGGGGGTGGCTGTGCTGTTGGAGGCTTGGCAGGGCCACCTCGTTCGCGTGGTGTGTATTCGGTTGTCAATGATGGGCCGGGAGGAGGGGCTGCCGAGACATTGAATATCGCGTTCATATCTAGAAAGAGACAACCAAACCTTTTTGTGGCGTGGAATTCGCGTTGCGTGGTGCGGGTCTGTTTGGCCTGGAGAGAGATGGGGTACGGGTAAGGAACAAAGGGAGGGCTACGCACCGTAAGTCAAGGCTCCGATTTGCAGGTTCCATTATAAATTCGATATCCTGTGCTTCATCCTCAAAAGACGAGTTTATTCCAGGGAAAGAAGAGCTCACCTCGTCGCTTTCTTCGGATGCATCGCTGCCATCCCCGGTCATCGCATCCGCGTCTGCGTTGGCGGCGACATCCTCTCCTTCCTCGGCGTCATTAGCCTGCGAAGCAGTTTCATCCGTAGGATGTCGCATAGGCGGGAATAAGTCATCATCGGCTGGCATGGCTTTGCCAAACGGAATGCTAAGAAGTGAAGAAAGAGTGAGAGGTGTGCGTGGCTCGATTGACAAGTTGCTGGGGACTCACTCATCTGGTGGTTCGACCGACACTGACGCGCACGCAAGGAGATAAAAGTAAGCCAAAAAGTCGAATTCATATTTCGTTTGGGACGAGTAGGGTACAAAACGCGTCGCAGGAGGATACAAATGCAAGAAGTGTTCTCACCAGATGAGGAGGGTACGGGGGCGGCTACGACAAGGTCGGAAGGGATGTTTGAAAGTGAAGACTCTTTGAGCTCGGAATCGCCATAGAGAAAGTCGTCGTCGTCATCCCTAGACTGAACTTCAGTAAGAAAAGTGTGTGACCACGAAGGAGACAGACATGTTCCAATCCAATAAGCCAATCCAATTGAAAACAGCCGCTGCGTCCCTCGATCTTATTTTTATTATTCAACTTCATTCGCACTCCGAAATTAAATTATTATTTATTTAATGTCTAATCAAGACTTTTCTTCAAGCCCTCCAGCGTCCGCGCTAGCTTCCCACCACTCGCTTCGCTCAACACCGCAGCGAGCTGTGCACCAGGGCTGCTAAGCAATCCAACAATTTGAGCCTGCAGCGTGCCCAACGTCGGCAACCTCGCAACTTCATTGACTCCCTCAGCTTTGAACACGCGACCTTCGATAAGTGCGCCCATGAGTACCAGTTCTGGCTCGTGAATCTTGCGCAGCCGCTTCACACGTCGACCGGGGTTGGGTGGGTCCTGAGCTTCGAGCGCAGCAGCCTGTTTCAGCTCCTCGGGCGTTGGGGGTTTCGGTCTTGGCGCGCTGCGCTGCAACGCGCGAAGTATGGCTAGGAGTTGTGGTGGATTGAAGACGGGGAGTGAGAGCACAGCGAGCCCGCCTTGCACTGTCAGCGCGATTTCTTCGCTCGTTTTGGCATCGACTGGTGCAAAATCACGGAGCGCAACACCGAAAAGAGATGTCCGGATGACGCTCAGCGTTGGAGTTGGCGGGGTTACTTGCACCGAGTGTGGACCGGGGTTCGCGAGAGAAGGTGGTGGCGTGGGGTGGCGTGAAGCGGCATTCGCAATGTCTTTGCGTAGCTTTATGAATCTAGGGACAGAAAACTTGTTGTGCTGTAGAAAGATGAGAGGCGAGTGTGCAGTCGACTGGAAGAGACGGAGGTATTGATGATAAAGGAAAGTTTTCTTCTCCGAGTAGACACGAGGACTCGGCTTATTCTCGTACACGCGAGGTGGATTGATTGAGACAGAGTAAGAACGGGCGTGACGTCCAAGGCCTTTCGGTGAGTGCATTAAAGGACGGAGGAGGGCGTGTATGCGTGTATGCGAGTCTATTCATCTCTCAAGTAAAACTCCCACGTTCTATCCTCGCCACCCTCGCCAGTCTTCCCCTCTCCCTTCGTCATCCGATGCTCATAGCCTTTCCAGTCACTTCGATTGAAAACAAATGAGCGAAATAAAATATAAGGCGGATTTGGCAAATCGCCAGAAGAGCGAGGTGGAGGTGGACTCTTCGCTAGCTTTGGCACGTCCCTACCCAAAATGATGTCAGCGAGTAGCCCCCTCGAGGCAGCACTGTACACAGACCATTCGGTGTAAGGTGGTACCTTTCGCAGCGTAATAAGGATGGTTCCTCTGGCACGCCCGTCCACTGCATGATCATTGTCGCCATCTGTACCATCCTCATCATCACTCGGAGGTAGTTTGCGCTTGCGGGGCGGCTGTAATCGCGGTGTAGGTCCGCGAACTAAGAACTTGGCCGCAGAGCGGAGAAAACCAAGGATAAGAACTTGATTAGACAATATATTCCTGTCCTGATCTGTGATGCCTTTCCCTTCCGTGTCCTTTCTTCCATCAGCGTGTCACATGCAAGTCAACGGGACATACTCACCAGCATGAGGAAAATTCCAGACTATGCGGTCGAAGGTTTTCCCTTTGAGTGCAGAGCTTTTCTCCAGCCTCGTTGCATCGACGCCGAATAACACCTGAGAACCCTTGTCTCGTAGCAGACGGACGTTCTGTTCAGCATCGGGGTACTTGGCATAACATTCTTCCTCTGTGTCGAGTGCAGTTGCTACTATGTTTGCGGGGAATGGTGCAGGGGAATGTTGTAACAAAGCGACGGCGAAGGACAAGTTACCCTCTCCGATCAGGAGTATTTTGTCCGATGCTTTGAACGGGATCGTGGATCGCCGCCGGTTTTGCCCTTTGGCCGTACCCTTTGGCCTCTTTCCACTCACTTCTTTGGCTTGTTGATGCGCAGCAGCGTTCTGCGCCTTTTTCTTCTTCTCAAGTCGAGCTTGTGTAGATGAGAGGGCTTTCTTGAGCGATGTTCTCGTTCTCTTACTCCTTTCCCTGATCATAACGAATGTTGGGGGGAAACGGGAACGGAACTACACAACAGAGTCAAATAAAGTCATGATCGCTTACCCTCACACAGCCTCATATCCGTTCTCTCTACTGTAACTTTCATCTCACCTACGCCCTCTCCACTCCTTTCTGTATCTCTTTTCACCTACTTAAATCATGGTCCGTTTCTTTCTTCTCAATGTTTTTCCTGATGGTCTGGTCACTGACCCAATCCGCAGTCGACTACCTCACGCGATATCCGCCAAAGGAACGAGCAATTCAGCGGCAAGGCTCGTGCTGGCAAAAACCCCGTAAATGCATCTCGCAAGGATAGACTAGCAAAACAATCGCCCATCCCTCTCTGGGCTCTCGGTCTGATTCTATTTGTTGTCATCGGTGGAGGTACGTCTACGTGTTCACACTGGGGTTGCACTACTCACCTCCTGTGTTCGTTCACAGTTTTCTTCGAAGCTATTAGACTTATCTTCCTTTGAGACACGATATATATATAATCCGTATTCATGCTCGCATCACGTCTGCGCTATGAACTCCGCGCTCATGCATCGCATTTGCCTTGCCTGCTAATCGATCCAGCGACCCTACGAACGAAGTAACTGTCCCACATCTGCATCGTATTCGCAGCCGCACAGCCTCGTATAGCGAGCAGTACCTTAGAATGTCAACTTTCATCCATGTCTCCTCCTGATACACTCACGCTCCCACTTCTGGGCGCGCTTTGCCTCCCACTTCCTGTACCGCGTCCCGCCCCTGATCCAGATGCGCCTGTGATCTCGATGCCCTCCATCTGTTCTGGCTCTAGTTGCTTCTCCTCGATATGCACTTCTTCTCCAGCCCAAACATGCATAGTTGGCTGCCATACCATCACAACGTTGTCTTCTGACGTACTGACTGCTGTCCAGTGCTCACCCACCCCGGGCGCCCAACAAAAGTCTGAGGGACGAGCCGTGTGACCTGCAGGCAAGAGTCGTACGCGGTGTGTTCTGTCCATTTAAATTTGCATTAGGGACGCACCACCATGAATGAACATGAGTTCGGGCGGGCCGTCTTCCTGATCGTCCGGGGTCTGTTCGACGCCAATTTGTGAGAGATCCCATACGTTAATACGGCGGTCGCTCGAAGCAGATGCGAAAATGGTGGGGCTATGTGGGGACCATGCGAGGTGCAGCACCTCGTCCGTATGTGCCTCGAACGTGTGCAGTGGTTTCCCCAACCTTTTGACGTCGTGCAACAAGATTGTCTGGTTAGAATCTACCTGTCAGCCATCCCTGTGGGACCGCGGCTTAGGAAGCGAACCTTGTCTGCGCTGCCAGTAATTAGGAGAGATTCAACTCCCGGATTAAAAGCGACGGCTAATATCTCTTGATCGTGCGCCTGTATGGAAGACGTTGGAGCCTTTTGTCGCGTGTCCCAGCTGCAAGACATTTCCAATTTAATTATACAGAATGGAAAGTGATGACCCACATTTTAAGCATCTTGTCATCGCCTACGCTAACGAACACGTTCTCATTCGATGCATGCCAATCAACATCCTTTGTGTCAAGTGGGATCAGTTTCATATACGACCGCCTTTGCGACGCAGAACGTACGCCAACGACAGCGGAATGCTCCTCGAATACATTGAGAGGCTCGATCGATGAATTTGCCTTTGAATAGGCATTCACGTCCCTGAGACCTCAAATCATCAGTGCACAAGACAAAAGGAGTACAGGATAAAAATCCTTGCCAGTGGCACACCGACTTGTCCTCAGACGCGCCGAGGATATGACCTTTCTTATTCGGATTCCACGCCAACCCAAACCTTTGAGATTTGTATGCTCTCAGCTTCGGCCACAATAATGGCAACAAAAATGTCCCCAAGACTTACCCCTCCTTGGTTTGACCGACCAGTCGGATGTCAGGTTTGCACACGCCATTGCGCTCAGGTTCGCTCGGATGCTTGGTACGATCAAAGATGAGCACCTCGCCCGAGACTGTCTTGGTGGCTATCAAATCTGGGTTCTGAGGCATGTAGCGCGCGCGATTGACTTCGCCCTGATGGTTGATCTTCTGCACGACGTTGATGTGCGCTTGGCTAGCGGGTAACGTGTGTCCGCCTAGCTCGCCACGCTCGTCGTCATATGCACTACGGTCGAGTACGTCTGCACCAGATCCAGAACGCGAGGGGATCTGCACTGTCGCGATTTGTAGGTGGTCTGCTGCTTGACCGGACGTGTGCGTGCCGAGCAATAGGCGATGCGTCGTGTAGGGTTTGTTTGGCGGGCTGGGAGTCGTGTTGCATGCCAGTCAAATGATCGGGGTGGAAACATAGGTGAGATGGGAATTGTGAGAGAAAGAGAGGTCGCGCACGATTCTTTGTCGGGGAACCATTGGCAAGTTAGGCTCGGCCAGTCGAGGGCGTGCGTTATCATGAGATCGTACAGATATGGCGCATTCTTCTTCCTGTAGAAATATGTACATAAAGCTACATAAACGTGGGATAGATTCCCTACCATATCTTGTACTCCTGCAAGGAAACTCAACAACCGCGGTGGTGGCAGTATTTCGTCCTCACACACCTCATTGATAAACTTGTTCTCCTCCTCTGCATCCTCGAATTCATCTTCCGTAACGGTAGGCTTCATATCGCTCAGAAAGGGACGCGGATTTTCGAAACGTAGATGAAGAGCCAAAGGATAAGGACACTCATACGCGACGCGCTCAGGCGCGCGTGTCAAGTATATTCTCACGCTCAAGTGATAGTAACCCTCTGGAGCTTGCAAATCTATATTATGATGCTAGCAACCTCTGGGCACACAAGTGCACATGCAGATTCGCGCGTTTACGATGCTTCCCACTTTGCAATTAGTTTTTCTAGGTCGAACCGAGGGTCCTCTGGGTTTGTGATTACTGCAAACGCAAGTCATCAGCATGACAGAAAAAAGGAAGTCGAAATTGTTAGGAAGGTACAAAAAAGGTGACACAAAATGGAATTGAAGTCAGAGCGACGGAACAGTTGGGATATGCAGTGGTGTCAGAAGTGACACGCAATATACTGGCCACAAAGTGCAGCACATGCCCTCCCACGAGTGCAAAGAAATTAAAAGCGGCGTCACTCACCACTATCCTTGTTGCCCGCCTGTTTTTGCTTCCACGCCTCCTTCGCCTGTGCAATGAGCGTTTCTCGTTCGTGCTTGGCATGGTGCGCTTTGTCCACGTCATGCGCGTTTTGTAGTGTTCGACGGTGGTAGATACCATAGACGACCCCCGAGAGGAGCGCGGTATACCGGACAACCTGTCATGGTAGTCGTTAAGCAATTCCTCATGAGAAAGGCACTACAGTGCGCAGACATTGACGGTGGAAGAGACCATGCTGTCGCCCTATTTTACGCGACCGAGGACGGGGCGGAGTGGAGAAGCTTCTAGATAATAATAAGGGGCTATGTAGCAAAAATGCACTCAGTAAGCCTAGAAATGGAGGTCAAATAAAAGAAAGCACTGACTTGAGGGCGTGAAAGATGGTCACGGAGAATGTCGGTGTTGCTCAGTTGGCCAGCTCCAGCTAGTTTGGCTTATGTAATCCTCGCTCGACTTTGTTTCTTAGCACTGCCCAATCTTCATTGTCATTGACTACATATCACCGTCTTCACCTCTCGCCGAGAGTTGCTTCTGTGGCGCCGTCAAGTATGCGCCGTCCCCCCCGCCATTTTTGCACGCGTACTGCCATTGCACACAATGCCAAAGATTAACCGACATGTTTCATCTTAATGCTGACAGCCGGTCCGTGTTCAGGTTGCCCATTTATTCATAATATGCACTTCCCTGCCTCTGGGAGAGTGTTAAGATGAGTGCAACCTACAACACATATTTTGCTATTGGATATAGAAGAAGAGAGGAGCGGGATAAGCGGGCCGAGAAGTAGCCAAACTGAGGTGCTGGTTGTGATTGATTTAATATCTTTGAATCATGTTCCGTGCGTCCCCTTGGATCACTTACGACCCCCCCGCAAGCGACAGTCAACCTTCTCAGCCGATGGACAATGACACTGAAATCGACGCCCCTCAAATATCCACCCTTCACGATGACGGCGAGAGTCCTCCGTCCAATGCTTCCCCAGCACGCACGGGCAAATTCCGCGTCAAGCTTCTCGTAAACGAAGCAAAAATGGGCACGAAATTCATTACTTTCAATGGCGAAACGGGGGAGGAGGCAGGCGTCGTAGAAGAGGCAGAGGAATACGAACCAGAGGATGACGAAGAAGACGAACTCATTGATGACGAAGTAGCGGATGCTTCCACTGGCACCCCCGCTGGCGCCTCCGGCTCTGGAGGTGCTGGTGCGTTGCCCGCAACCAAGTCGGGCACAAAGCGTCCGTCGACAAAGACAAAGTCCTCGCAGACGAGGCGTAAGGCCCGTCTCAATGGCCCCAACAGCGCCCCAACATCGGTGCCAACCCCAGCACCATCAGAAACACAGGACAACCTTGCGAAAGACATCCAGGAAGCTCCGCCGTCTGTGGAGCCTCCATCGACTGCTGCCCCAGAGGCGACTACTCCCGCTGACTCTGCTCCCGCTTCAAAAAAGAAAGTCGTTCCAAAGGGGACCACAGCCGCACAACGTGCCCCGCGCAAATCAGCCCCAAAGTAAGCAATGATTCACAACTTTTCATCCCAATCCCCCAATACCTTCTTGGTATTCCAAAAAATTCTCAATCCCAATACTTATCTTTCTATGAAGATCAAAGACGACGACCGCCGTCGCCGCTTTGCCTCCGACCATTGATGCAGCCAGCGAAGGTGACGAGTCCCCTCTTCCTCCTAACAAGTTTTGAAACTAAAACCCTTTATTGCCCATGGATGACAGGTCACGCCGGCACCGTCCCCTCACCGGTCCCCATGGATGCCCGCACACCGGACCCAGAACCCGCGCCATCTCTAGACACAATCTCCATGTTCGCGTCCTCAAGCGTAGGCGGCGCGCCGGAGCCTACCACGATAGAAGACATCGAAGGCGTCCCCCATCCACGCTACCCACTCCCAACAAAACCCTTCCATGTCCAACCACCGCCCAAAATAACGACCGGCTATGCGCCCACGACACCGCTCGACCGCACCAAGAGTAAACCGCGACACTGGCGACCAGCGCATCGCGAGATACGCGGTATTGCTGGCGGTCGCTGGTTTGCGCGCGCCTGGGTTGGCGAGAAGGATTCGGAACTCGCCACCGCTGCCGAGGCTGCACTTTCACTGCCTAAATTGCCCGCTCTGTCTATTAGCGCGCCTGCATCTGGCGCGCGCACACCCGGAAAGCGCAAGGCGAAAGCCACGGACGCCAACTCCACGGCGGCATCATCGCGTTCGGCGTCTGCTGCACCAGAAGGGGCAGCCCCTGCTCCACCTATACAACGTTCCACTGGGAAGAAGTCCGCCTTGTCGACGGCAGTCGCTGCATCGGAAGTGGAAATGGACATCGACCTTGTATCGTGACGTATGTTACTCGCGACGATTTCCCCTTCTTGCCCCAGGCCGTTGACAACCCCGAGCTTATATGTATTGCTTATACCACGTCACCCATTATGATACTTTAAGAGAAAGGTTTATTGGATGGTCCGCGCAGTAATGTACCGTATCTAGGGCTTTACAGTGGTCTTACTTCCTTTTTGCGCTACGTGTTTGAATAAAGGAATGTCGATCAGTAACTGGCCCTAACACAAAGAGAATAATTTTCGCACCCATGGTGATCCTGTCGCCCAGCGACAGTGCTATTCCCTGTGTCTTGCTGCGAATGCGTACATGCCCAGTAATGGTACCAGACTCTAGGCGCTCGATGCTGAGGTTCGCAAGCGCGTCCTCACCTAAGATAGTTCATCAGCGCGTCGCCAGAGATGAGTAAGACAAACACGCACCAAATAGACTCCGAGCATACATGTTGGCTGACAAGAAATCAGAGTCGCCAGCCATGGCGCCTTCGGGGGTGAGGCAGGACATGTTTGTCGACTTCATGATGTGTTTCAAGTATTCGCGCGGTTCACTAGCAAGGAGATATAAGCAAGGTGCGTAAACGGTACGCGGTACGTGAAATTCGCATACGACATCGTCGTAGACACATTGACTCGGTTCTCCCATTCAAACTCGGTCCACATGCTGCGGAACTACAATGGTGAAAACACGCACTTAGAGTTTTAAGATTGAACTGGCCAAAGAGAGACATGCCTGTGCTTCTGTACAATAAGCGGGCTTGATGTAATCCATAATGTCGACATGGATGTCGCTCAAAATGACAGCCTGCTCAGAAAGATCCGGGGCTTCCCAAAGGATACTGCCAAAAATTACTCCCGTTTCCGTCGACGAGACCTTAATGGTCGCCTTGATATGCAGGAAGCCGTGTGGCGCAACAGTGTAGACTGTTGGCCGTTCAACAATCTTTAGGTCTCCAAGAGTTGCGAAGTCCATGCAGAGGTTCTGTAGAGTGTTGGAGGTTTGATTGACCACCAGAACGTCTGCAAATACCGATAAATTCTTGGCAAAAGATGACGTGAAATAATATAACGAACCCAGCACAATGTCGAATCCGTGGATTTTCACGTGCGCCTCAGCATATATAGGATCCGAAAAACCTGTTAGTGGACATGAAGTACATGTAGGAGCAATCACTAGACAATCATTACCAGTCAGCTGTGAGATTCGACTCAAATTGGATATGAAATCCTCAAGGACTTCTCCTGCACCGGTCGCTCGCCCGACGTCTTCATCATACTGTAAATCCGGCGTTAGGAATCGACCGCGCTGAAGTCAAGGAAATACACACATCAAGCACATCATCCGCAGCTTTCTTTGTGAATTGCCTGAACGTGAGCAAGTCGTCAACCTGCACCACATCTTCTTTCGGTGCCTCGAGTTCCCGCGTCTCTGCCGCCTTTTTCTGTTCTTATGATCAGTCACTGAATGAGCGGCCGCAACCGACATGCATACCTCTTGCGCTGCAACCATCTTTGAATATGCGGCCTTCGTGTCGCTCAAGAAAACATCATGCACGACAGGTTTCACATCAAGTTCGCTCAATGTCTGGATACAATTAAGTATCCGCTCGTTCGAGTCTTCGTCAATAGGAGCCGAGCAGAATTTAGATTGGCCGACACGTATTGTAGACGTCATGATAAGCATCGCCTCCGCGCGAAGAGCGTTTGCCTTCTTCTTGTCCGGAGAAAGATCGGCAAACCGAAGAACAAGTTTTGTAAGCGCCGCGGCGAGAACAGCGCCAGTAAAGAAGTCAGCGCTGATGAGGAGAGCTAAAAGGCAGTTTAGAATCAACTCGGAGCATGAGCCGGAGGAAAAGGCTTACCCCGTAATGGGGGCTTATCAGCTGCTTGAACCACCTCCAGCCGAGCGGAGGCAGTGCTCAAGTATGCAGTTTCGGTAGCATACGTGCCATCCGCAAGAACCTTTGGCCGAGTTGTAACACTTTCTTTCCTCTCGTCTCCTTCCTTTTTATCTTCGTCTCCGACGCCGGTTTCGTCTAGTAGGCGCTGCTCCGCAGCCAGAATAGGAATCTCTCCGAGAACTTTCCGGATCTCCTGGAACGTATTGGCGATCTCATTGACACTCTCGACGTACTCCCCCAATATCCAAAGGACACCACGATAAACCTTTCCCGACTTTATCTCCGGTAAGGTGCGGATCAGATGCTCGGCGATCGAAGGTCGCAGGGCAGGGAATTTCTCAACCACTTCGCTGAAATATGACGTCAATTATAAAAGGGGACAGAAACATGTGTCAGAAGGACACTCACCGAACGAATGCGACGACATCCAGAGCCGAAGGGTTATTGGAGTCGCCAAGGAACTCCATAAGGGCGTGGACAACATTAGCAGCCACTTCGGAGAACTTCACGGCACAGATGTGAATAGACTGTATCAATAGCTGGCGGTATTCGGGAGCCTGGATGAACGTCAATGCTATTCGCGGAGAAAGACTCGACTGAGACCCTGATACCTTCTCGTAATCTTGATCCTGAGTTTTCTGTAGCTGCTTCTTGAAAAACGATACCACGTCTTCCACGTTCCGGCTAGTAGTCATGCTAAGGGCGATGTTCGTGGCCTTTCGACGTACTTCGATGTCGGCGCTGCAATGTGTGGGTTCCCGAATGATGAGAAGGTTGAAATACGGAAATACCTAGAAAGGACTTGGAGTACATCCATTATGAGGTTGTCAAACACATGACCATGTTTTGAACGCAGCGCGTCCAGCCGATCAAGTACAATCAACTTCACATTGTTGTCGGACTCCTTCACGACAAGGTTGATGAAGGTATTCGCAGCAGCTGTCTCCAGAATTAGATACAATCATTGACGCACCGCTCAGAATACAAACCCTTAACAGCCGCTGCATGTTGTGTCAGACCCGTGAGAGTTGTGGCTGCTTCGTACTGCACTGCATGAGAAGACGCGTTCAAGAGCTCGAAGATGCAGCGGATCCATCTTGGCTGTATGCAGACGTTCTCACCAGACTTCCTAACACGAAACGAGTCGGACACTTACCCTATGAGTCGAATCGGCCTTGCAGTCTAGTCGGATTACATCGATAATGGCCATTTGCAACAACTCATCGAGACTTCCAATCTGGTCGTGCACCTGTGCCACATACTCGACAGCCTTTGGCATGGCGCAGTTTGCTAGGAATACAAAAGCGTTGCGCTTGCAAGTGGCGTCAGATTCGGCGGCCAGGAACGTTTGGATGAGCTCTGGCGCGTCGGGGATAAGGTGCTCATACTCCCGATAGATGGTGTAGACCGCGAAAACAGCATTTTTCCGAACATAAGAATGTCGGTGTTCAAGACATGACCTGCATATGGGAATCAGAGGCTCGAGAAGCTCTTGGTCTCGTGAAATCTTTTGAAGGAAGCGGAGGGTCGCGCCGCGGATGTATTCATTTGGGTGTTGCTGGAGCCCACAAATCAGGAGCGTGACGAGCGGCGAGAAATGGAGGCGTACCAGATCATTTCGAATAGCATTCCTATGGCCGACGCGCAAAAGCGTTAAAGACAGCATGCAGAATACCCCTAGACTGACTCACACAACGAGAATCATTTCCTGCTTCAGCTTCCCGTTGTCATCGTACTTGGGGCAGACTTCCCAGTAGAAATGCAACAGCTTCTTTAGCTGTTTACTGCGCGACGGCATACAATATTGGATTATAGGCATGAGCAGCTGGGGCTAATAGGGCATCGTGTAGTCACCTCAGCATACTGGGATTCACGGTACAAATAGTCTGGCATACCTGGGCGTTACCATTGATCGTAAGAACTATAATTTTGCGCATGGCGTCGATTTTGACCTCATCTGAGCCTTTCTGGAGTGCATTGCGAAGATCCTGTGTTGAAGGGGCCTCTGAGCTATCTTCGTACACGACGGTATAGCATGCCGGCTCTTGACTTGACATGACTGGGTATGAGGATCGAAGGGCAAGACGAAGGATGACTTTCAGTTAGCGGGCCACGTGCTTTCACAGCTCGGACACTTAACACAATGTCGTCGACAATTCAACTACCCGAGGACCAACTGATAGAGCTCCTTCTGGAACTCAAGGCAAGCATCGTTCTATTGTCCGTGACTATAACCAGAGCTTGACATTCGCAGAGAACAACTCCAGACCAGGCAAAGGGAATTCTCAATGCTCAACCTCAGATTGCATATGCTCTGGTCGCCCTCATGGTCAAGATAGGCATCGTCGATATCCCAATATTTCAGGTTTCATTCACGTCCGTTCTCCAAGTCCGATTTCTGATTCTCCTTATGCAGCAAACCTTAGCATCATTTGCCCCACGACAAAATGGTATTCAAGCACCATCCGCGGCAGCAGTCCCTCATCTACAGGCTCAGAGTTCGCGCACTGGAACCCCACAATTCCCCACCCCACCACCTGGAGGGTATGGCATGGGTGCTCCCCGTGCAGGTCCACCTGGATATCCATTATCCTACGCTGCCGCCGGTGGTTCTGGGGGGACGTCGGTGCCAATGGGTAGTTACAATGCGCCCCCAGCCTCGCAAACTACGAACCAAAACATTCCGGCGGCACTAGCCGCCATACCGGAAAACCAACGGGTGAGCCACAGTTTAGGTGTGTAGGAGAATAACACTGAACAGTGCGAACAGGAAGTTGTTCTGAAACTTATCAACATGAGGCCAGAGGAGATTGCCATGCTACCCCAGACAGAACGCACGAGCGTCATACAATTGGTGCGTCTGGACCTGTCATACGGATCACACTGTTCTCACCCGTGCGTGATGAACCAGCGCGCGTCGTTAGGTATTCGTTAGCGTATGGGCTTCGTCTCTTGCGTCCGACTTTTCCAGACCGACATGTGTCCCATTACTCCAGAGCTGTATATATATCCACCACCTAGTCTACAGAGACCCCTTTGACCCGCAACTCCGACTTTGCCTGAGATATTTCCTGATAAAGTGTTTAAGTATGCATGTCCCACTTGGAGGCTCGAGACTTACACTCAATAACTCCGTATATGCGTCTGTGCACTCCCGGAATGTGTAGAGGCCATGTCCGAGTGACCAGAGCGTGTATGAACCGAAGGAAATGAGCAGCCACCATGGTAACTAGACATGATTTCAGCGTTCAAGAGAGGCGGCAAAAGAAAAACGGAACGGACCACTGGTAGTATTTCTTCAGCATGCTCTTTTGAGAAGAAGGGGACAGGGATGAACGCGAAGAGGGCGAGGAAATATGCGACTAAGAATATGGCCAGCCATAGGGAGACACGGGTAGCTCGTGTCATTCTTTGATTTGATAGTAACAGTAATGAAAAGAGATGGGATCTAGCCAGCGCCCTATTCAATTCTCATGCCACCACGTCTCTCCAACATCCCAACTACGTCTGCGCGTCTGCAACGCGAACCACTCACACCTAGAACACCCCATTCTCGTTCTGGACATGCGGAAGAAGCATTCACTGAGATTGAGCTAGAACAATATGGTGACAATGACTACCGCGAATATGCACAACAACAGCAAGAACCACTCCTCGCTTCCTCTACAGGCGCGGCCTTTCCATCCTTGGGCTATCGAGCTAGGGGTGATGACCTAGACTTTCAAAAGAAAAGTCTACGTCCTCGAATCGTCATACAGTGGCTCGTCTCCCACTGTGGTCTGGTTCTCGGGTCCGCGCTGGCGCTGGCTCTCTTCCTGGCAATTGTCCTGTCATATAAGCATCCCGATTACCTTCTTTCAGCTTCCGGTATAGTCGAGACTTCACCATCTCCCATTCCGACCCCAAAACAAGATGATGTCACTCCCTTGGATCCCGAAAATATCATTTCATACGAGAACTACACTCACTTTCCTTTGGACCCATTAGAATACGAGCACGAATGCCACAAACTCATGGGCGAATTCATGCCGCCAGCGACGTTCTGGTCGGGTGAGCAAGACGTTATCCACCACGATAAAGTCGACCCAGGAGAATATTCCGCTCCAGAAGGCTTAGCAACTCGATTCTGCAACAAGACAATTACCTACATGCTAGATGGTCATGTCGGCCTACTAGCAGACCTAGCTCTTATGGCTCAGGCTGCCGGGCTTGCACGAGAGGTGAGCCGTCTTGAACTCGTAGCTCCGTTATCGACGTTGACGCTCAACCACGTCCAACTATCCAGGTAAACAGAACCTTCTTTGTCGACGATAGATATTGGAACCGTGGCAAGTTCGTAGCTTGTTTAGAGCGCGACGAGCAGCAATTGATGTTTACCAAAGATGGATGGACCACTTCCAGGATGTTCGTGCACGCCAACCAGGCCCTGATCCAGGATGCCGCGCACCACCTCCAGAGGGTAAGATCTTATTTAAAATCTACGGAGCGATTGCCGACTCTCGATCCTCGGATATCAGAACTGGTCGCGTGTCCGAGAAATGCCAGGTGAGAGATAATCTCATGGCGATAATAGAGTACTTATTTGAACCAGACACTGGGTAGGCTTACTTGCCTGATATACTTGAAAAATCATCCGTGATAGTCCTCGTATAGATCATCAACTCGCGGACTGCAAAATATCATTTTGGGCATGCTTTCTCAGATGAATTCGAGGATCCGTAAGTTGGCGAGTGCCTAACACTGGCCTTCCAATTGATGATGACGTGTCTTAGGTATCGCCGTGAACTGAATCGTCTCCGCGGCATCTACAACCGATCACAGCTATCTTTGACTGAGACGATCCGCCCCAATGCGGCAACAGCAGCGCTCATCCGCTCTGCCAGAACAGAACTGGCGTCGTTCCTCAGCCTGCGCTCCGACGACTCCCGGTTAACTGATCAGTACGAGAGTATCCACGTTCGTCGTGGTGACGGGTTTGGATCATCTTGGAAATATCACGACAAGTATATTCCGATTGAAGAATACTCCGCCGCTGGGAATGCTGCGTGGACCAGGTTGTTCCGTTCGGCCGGAAATACCGCACCACAGGCCGTTTATTTGGCATCTGATGATCCCGATGTTTTCGAGGAACTCCAGTCGCAGCTCGACTCAGACTCAAGGGTATTTTCTCTCTCGAGGAGTGAGAACTCCGACCTCCGAGATATAGCGAGCCCTGCGCCTTACTTCCAGGACAAATTCGCTGAATTGTCCCAAGAGGACAGAGTGCGACTCACAAAGGGCATGATCGTTGATTTTGCACTGCTTTCTGGCCTGTGGGCCTGGCAAAATGACCTAAAGCCTGGTGCAGTAATCTGTGGAATCAAGTACGTCCGCATTCCTGTCTTCCTACCCTCTCCCACGGCTTTTAAACCCCTTTACAAGTTCTGATGTCTGCAAGATGGCCGCTGTCGCGCTAGACTGGGATCGAGCCTTTGGATACGGATTCAGAGATGACACTCCTGGTGAAGTGAACCAGGCGCACGCTCGATGGATAGAGGTGGATGAGAAAGGAAATCTGTCTCCGCCTTGGAGGGCATTCCAGTTGTTCTGAGGCTGACTGAGGTCGTTTATATTATGTCGTCGGTTTAATGGTGTCCATCAGAGTGCATTTCGTACATATTCTCACAACACTGCTATGCAAGGATTTGGAGATGAACGAAATATCTAATTGCTTTGCTTTGTGATCCACCCCTCAGTTTCTCGTATCTTCGGTCTCGTCGCTCCATATTTGCCCCTCGATCATCAAGTCGTATACCGTTATACGACCGAAGAAATCTGAACTGTCTTCAAAAACCAGCTTCATACCTTTCAATGGCTCTCCTGGGGTAAGATCGAATCTCTGTGCACGATTCACGTCCTCGGGGTAGATCCGGGTGAGTTCTTGCCAACTGGTGGCATCTTGAGATCGGGTAGTCACTACGCAAGTGGTACCAACGAAACCCCCTTGAAAGGTTAGCGAAATACGCTTGGGAGTGACAAGAGACGAGAAGACCAGCTGGATGTACTGCGGAAGACCCTAAATGATGGAGTCTTAGGTGGAGCCACAACAGAATGTGATGTAATACGAACCTGTTGAGAGGCCCAGCAAGTCTCCGGATTGCCATCGACGAGGCAGGATTTGCCGAGGGCATTATCCAAGGTAGAGCTGACCCTAGAGACAAATAAGGGAGATTGAACAGCAATGGATTGGAGACGAGGTACTTGATTCGGGTGTCTGTCGTGATCAGGCGAGATAACATTGATTGATGTCTCTCATCATCATCATATCACGGCCATCATGTCGCCGGTACCATTATGGCTCCAAAATGCACACAACCAAGAACATCTCAACAACGCCTGGCGAATACTCACTGACCGAGAACGCTCTCGCGTCCGGGCCAAATGGTTATCAGCTTCACCGCAGCCGCCAGCCCCAACCATCCAGTTTCCTTCTGGCGGGCATCCTAGGGAAAACGCCACAGATCATTATTCTGTAGCTCTTGGTTGCTCCCCAGAACTTCGCTTCTGTAATCGATATTCCGACATCCTGCCTTATGATCATAGTCGTGTAGACGTGGGCGGTCGCTATCTCAATGGCAATTGGGTGCGGGAGCTCGCTGGTGGACGCTGGACCATTTCCACCCAGGCGCCACTACCTAATACCGCGCACGAGTTTCTCAGCCTCATTGCCGGGCTTCACTCCCCCTTCAGCCCACCGAAGGAGCCTACTCTGAGTTTTTCGCGCGCACGCACAGTCGTGCAATTGGCGCGTAACGTTGAATCTGGGAGGCAAAAGGCACATCCCTATTTTCCCAACCACACCGGCGAATCCTCGATCATCCGCCCCACCCAAGGGACGAGCGAGCTACCTCCTCTCAGAGTCACTCTAGTCAAGAGCGAGATGGTAGAAAGCGCGCAATGTGTAACAAGTACTGTTTCTGTGACGCCGATCGTAGCTGGTGTATCAAGCCCCGCCGTGATATTCCGTCATCTATTATACGGTGCCTGGCCTGACCATGGCATACCAGAATCAGACGATCGAGCGGGTCTTTTGAATTTCATCAGGCTCGTGGATAGTATCAATAAGGACGTGCGGGGCCTGGAAGGAACAGCGGATGCCGAGCCACCCGTCATAGTACACTGTTCGGCTGGGATCGGACGCTCCGGGGCTTTTATCGCGCTCTGCTCGCTCTTGCGTAGCAATGGCCTCTTGTATTCGCCCTCCTCGCAGCCTGTAGAGCATGTCCCGCCCCGCCGCCCTCCACCGCTACCGCAATCCCCGCTAGGCCCGCTTCCCGAATCGATTAGTTGGGATGAAGTAGCTCAAGAAATCGACTCGCTGCGTGAGCAGCGACCGGGAATGGTGGAGCGGCCAGAACAGGCACAGCTTGTGTATGAGATTTTATTAGCAGCGCTGATTACGAGAAATAATTGAAATTTATTTGTGATAACTGAGTGATGACGTGGTCTAATGTGGAACAAGCTTTTAACCGTGCCTCCAGCACGGGGTGCGAGCTTTTCTTCTTTTTTTTACAATTGTCATGGATC
>QFEZ01000263.1:20986-57936 GCA_003316425.1 Russula lepida | reverse complement strand
GGTGAGCGGGTAGAGGAGGCGGAGGCGGGGGTTGTTTAGTCGGTGGCACAAGCGTGGGCTTTCCGGGAGGCATTGGGGTTTGGCGGAGTGGGAAGGAGGGAGAAGGGAGGATGGATGAAGGTGCAGAGACGTTCTCGAAAGACTCGTCAAGGCTTTCGCTATCTTCTGTGCCCGTCCCCGTCCACTCTCGTTCCATGGGGAATGCATGCAGAGTACCAGGTGTGGCCAAGTCGTCCCCGTCGGAGGAGAGCGAAACAGAATGGAACGATGACACGGAAGAGTCATGCATGTGGCCTTGAGCACGTCGCATACTATCGGTGGGGGAGAGGTCTTTAATAGCGCCGGGGTCGGCTAATGGTGGCATAAGCATGTTATTGGTCGGGGACGTAGTTGGACTCGCGGCAGGGGCAGAAACGGAACGGGGGGAGTTCAATGACAACTTCCGCGGAGGTAAAGGAGGCGCTCCGATGAGCTTTGGGGGTGACCCGTCAAAGCTGATGAGAGGTGCGCTGTCGTGCGGTAGAGGCGTGGCTGCTGACAGCGAGTAGCCAGTCGGAATTCCTGTCGTAGGGCTAGCGCCAAGCGGACCATCGTCGATGACCCAATCTTTGAGGTCAATGAGAGATGTTCTATGCCTGAGCGAGTTGGGGGATGCAGAGGGAGAATAAGTGGTGGGCACGATGGGAGGGATGGATGCAGCAGAGGGGGAATGGGGACGGTCGAGAAGATGCTCTGGTTCTGTGTGGATGGCGACGCTGTTCAGGATGTCCTTTGACGCGCCTGATCCAATAGCTTCAAATGCCTTTATTCTAGCCTGAAGCGTTGAAGGTGGCATGTGAGAGAGAGTCAAGTCGAGTTGTGCGTTTGGAAGGGGGTTGCGCAAGCGTGTAGCTGTAGGGCAGAGCCGGGACAGACAGAAACTGAATAAGGCAATATTAATGTCGTCTGATCCATCCTCTGAGCTTTTCGCAGTCGCAGGCAAGTCACACACTCTTCCTCTAACAACACTGCCATCTTATGACCCTTCTCTAAGACTTTTGCCTCATCCCCATTGGCACAGGCCACGACCCGTCTGTATGTGCAACTCGTGCCGCATTTGTTCCTCTTTTAATCAAAAAACTTAGGTTTCCGAATACATAGCCGAATGCGCCCGTATTCTTGACAAATCCGGTCTCAAATATCAAGTCCGTACTTTTCTCCCACTCCCTGTATCGAGTTGTTTGACTGACGTCACACTGGCACACCAGATGCAGTACGTTTCTCGCGTTCCACTTTTGCTTATGACGGATTACTGATATTTTCATAGTGGCTATGGGACCAATCTAGGCTCGTTTTCGATCCATGCTACGTGACCCACAGTACACTGATATCCCGTAGAGGGATCGTGGTCCGCTGTCTCAAAGGCGATCCACGACTGTCATGCCGCCGTACACGCGAAGGGTGCTCCGCGCATCGCCACGGATATCCGGATTGGTACACGCTCTCAGCCGAGGGCAAGTGCGGTTCCTGGCGAAGGTGAAAATGAATACAAGCTTCGCCGCGTACAGGACATCTTAGGCAAGGACCGCGTCGGCTCAGCCTAGATGGAGACTTTGGCCACTCCTGTCCCTAGACATTCGGGTCTTAGTTACTGTGACCGTTTACGAGATCTAAAAAAAATTTTGGTTCGAGATCGACTCCTTATGATTTCTCCTTTAGTCACCTCCCCTGGTCCTCAACATCTCCTTCACGATGTTTTGAAAATCGTATACAAGCCTGGTATTCATGGTACCTGCCAGAAAATGACAGAAATACCGCTTGTCTTCCGTATAAAAGTTGGTTAGTGCGCTGGCTCTTGAGAGCCAATCTACAACAGGTTATATCTCGAGCCTCATGACAACGACAACGACATTCCACGCGATATTGACAATTCTTAGACTTCCGGGGAACCCGACTCCCGAACAGCTTCAGCTTCCCACATCTTGATTAGCGCATCACCCAGTGCGTTTCCCAGAGCGCGAGAGAGGGGTACGGGGACCGCATTTCCGATTTGTCGGAGTTGCTGTGCAAAGGTATGTTAGTCTAGCTTCCCAGGTAAGATTTACAGGCGCGTCTTACGTCGCTCACGATACTGCTCGGCCTCTCACTGGCGGACAAAAACTTCCAACTGTCTGGGAAACCCTGTGCCCGAGCACACTCACGAACGGTGAGTACGCGTTTTTGCTGTTACAAGTTAATGTTTTGCAGCGTAGAATGAAAGAAATAAGGAATGACACACAGTGGGGTGAATCACAGTACTCCCTTGCGAACTGGGCGACACCTTGGTCGTCGCCGTCCGGAAATGTCCACTGCCGTCTATGCGGGAGTATCTTACGTCCCTTTGGCTCCCCGGAGTCCTCTCCTTGTATTCGATCGCCAGCTCTCCAGGCAGAGATCTCCAGTCCGACCCGGGCTCTATGGCAATATTACACACTCTGTAGTCGTCGTCGTTGTCGCGCATATATATATCAGCATGAGAAGAGGATCCAGCGATGCATACTGGGGGGTGACTAACCGCTCGATGACGATTTCCGAGAAGCGCGGAGTGTAGTGGAGTTCCACGTCGGCATCCTCTGCGATGCCCTGGCGCGCGCGAGCCTGATAGCTTGTGCGAGGTGGACTCGCGTACGGTACACCGTCGGGATAACCTGGGAACGGATCTACCTCACTTTTGTCCCAGTCCCACGCTCCATTGTGCGATACCGCCTCGAAAGCGGGTATTCCTATCGCCGCTCGTTTCTTCATCTCGGCCTTGTCAGCTCGAGTTGCCTCGATAGCTGCATGTGGGTTTCTCCTGCAGTTCCGAATAATATACAGTATATGAAGAGATCCAGACACAACAACATCAGAACACAAAAGAAACGAACGACGAAGAGGTGAGGGTACGTACCAGTCAAACTTGGGCTGTGAGACACAAACGCAACGGTGAGACATAAATGGGCTTGGCATCGATAGAATGAATGGCTGAATCTTACCAGGTCGGAGATGACATCGTCCACAGTGACGGCGCGTAGAGGCGCGCCACGATGAGGCCTGTCTGGGTCACGCACGACGTGATCGAGTCTAAGGCCTGTGTCAAGCTGAACGCTCCATTGCGCCGCAAAGATATGCGTCGGAATCGGGAACTCTGGGAGAGGAATGCCCCGCCGTGCTCCCCAGAAAATGATGCGACGACGATGCTGAGGCGACCCATAGAACCCAGCTTGCAGGACGTTGAAACGCACTTGGTAACTGTTCGTCATCACGACCCGCGTTTGAGTAGGTCCTTTCTTAGGAGGCGGGGGTAATGGTTAGGTAAACGTACCCGAGCGATGTGAGCGTGCGAAGGATAAACTTCACGACACCGTGAGCGATAACGTTTCCTTCCTGTGGTCCCGCCTTGTTGACTCGAAGTTTGTAAATCAGGAGGCCGAGCACGTTCTCTAGAAGGAAGAACTTCGGCCTGTAGAACTCCACATACGACAGCATATTGCACACCAAGGAATTCCTGCCATATGGACTGCGTTAGGGCAACGACGACGCTACCACCGGGCCTACCTCGGGTCATCTGGTCGCTGTCGGCGAAATATATAAGGATTTCGGCTCTTGAGTGGTAAAAAAATGACCTGGCTTACTGGATGTCTGTTTGCTTGGCTAAAACCTTGACATGGAGGACCTGCAAATACGTTTGAGGGAGATCATGCAAACATCTAACAGTACTTACCTCCGCAAATGAGGTCAACCTCACCGGGCTTTGGCAATGGTGGTAGCGGCTTTCTGTCGTCTAGGCTTCGCACGGCCGGTAAGTTTTTGCCATTGTAGAATTGGATGGCATGTTCCAGGAGAATATTGCAATCTTGATTGTACACCTTTGCATGCATCTTGTTGGCTCTGGTGCACAAAGTTAGTATGTTATTAACTGTATAACTATCTCTTACTGAAATGTTTTTGCAGCACTAGGTGCATACTCAATTGCCCACCCAGTCTTGACAAATCCTGATTCTTCTAGCCCAATGGAGAGACCACCAGCACCTTTGGTATGTTAGAAGTTTATTCACATAAATGGATATAAAAAAATGAACCTGAAAATATTTCCAGAGCTTGAAGAGGCTTGTTCTGTTTATGAAGTATATCTTCCTTTTCTATTACCTTGATGTGCTCTTGATAGCACTCTTCACAATAGGAATGTGTGGGTAAATCTAACATTTGAAGCTCATTACTACCCTCCAGCATAGACAATAACCTGTTGAAGTCATCCTGGACATAGAAATGATTCCTTTGGTATACCCATGCTTCTAGATTGCCAAGAGCTGATATGTGCTGGATATAACACTTGCCAGTTATATGTTCAGTAGGAATAGTTCTTGTTTGTGATGTATAGTAAAGATGGTGCTAATATAGCACTATAAGTCATGGATAAGTGAAGTTATTGTCACATACCTCATCTCTTTTCCAATTTGCTAGATTAAAGGAATTGAGTCTTTGCTTGGTAATATCATCATAGTACTTTAGTTGCCTGATTTTCACTTGAACTATGTTGCTTTCATTATCTTGGGAAAAGCTAAGAATTTGACCAATTTCATAAGGAGAATCTTCATCTTGCTCATTGAGAATATAGATAAAGTCCAAATTATGATAAACTGTGCCTTGATAGAAAATGCTGCCAAGGTCAAGAAAAGGAGTCTCAGTCTTTGTTTTGGCAGCTTGAGAGTCACAGATAGCACAAGTTTGGGAGAGCTCAGTATAAGAAGCTGGGGAAGACTCTAGAAAAGCACCAAGATCTTCATCCCAAATCAAGCCACTAGAACAAAAAGGCTATTGAGATTATATATAATCACTTATAAGGACTCACCTGCAGAAAAATCTGTTAAGTGCATCTTCCAAGGGCTCCATCTCATTAGGAGTTAGCCAATGCAAATTACATTTTTGAATAATGGAAGCTAAAGGGATATCATCACAAGAGTTCATGAGAAAAAGGCCATTTGGATGAGCAGTTTCTTGAAGAAGAGTTTTTGAGCCATGAGCAAGCCATTGGCCATGAAAGAGTTGTTCTTCATCTTTTTCAAAAAGATAACAAATCTTTATAAACCTATATCAAAGAATAATAAGTAGATATACAATAAGTATAGCATTTTTTTACCAATATTCTGCCAAACTATTCAAGCTTTGAGAACTTAAAGCTTGAGCATTTCTTTGCCTTGTTTTATCAGGATCCTCTCCAGGAAGCACAATCACAACTTCTCCTGGCTATATAACTTATTGTAAAATATAAAGCAAGAAAGATTGAGATAAATACCTTATATATAGTATTCCCAATTTGAACTGCACCATAAATAAGGGACATAGATGGACTTCCAATCCACTTGATAATTGGAGAAGCACCATGAATCTCTCCCATATTTAAAGAATAGTTGTCAAATCTTGATAGTGTTTGCTTATGTGGTTGTATCACCTTAAAGCCTTGCAAAAAAAAGGCCACAGAGAGTGCATATACTTCAGGTGTAACTATAGTATGATGCAAGGAACTGCTGTCTTCTGACTGCCTAGATAAAGGTTTACTTGGTACCTTTGCATAGATATCTGTCTTGAATAATTGATGAATAATTGGAACATGTGCCAATTTTAGCCCATCAAGGCTAAGCTCCAGAAGTACTTCTTGAATATAAGATTTCTAAAGCTATATAAGATTGTGTATGCCATAAAGGAAAGGATATCTCACCATGTCCTCAGAAAAAATGTCATCTTTAGATAAAGGCCTTTTTAATATCTGAGAAATAGCTGAGATATCCCCCTTTATATCTGGTGATTCAAGAAACTTGGCAACAGTGATAGTGGGGTTTGCCAGAGCTGATGTTACAAGTAAATGAAAAACCTGGTGCTTTAGCCAAAAACCACTAAAGTATGATTTGTATGGTTTGGATGGGGCATCAAGTATGTACCAAGCAAATTCTGTCTTCAGATATATCTTACTTCATATAGAGTTAGGATGACCCAATAATACACACGAACAACACTTACATGTCCAGGCTACCCGTTAATGGAGAAAAGTGATGGACATTGAGTTCAATGATGGGTGTTAGCTTGATGGCCAGCGGTAAAGGAATATCATCTTCATCACTACCGTCATCCGTGCCATCATCAGTCCAAGGCCTAGCAAGACCAGAAGCGCCATAGTGTGTGCCAGACTCCGAGTTAAGCAGATCCATGATAGGAACGAGGCGCAGAGAGTCCCAGTCATAGATTGTAAAGTCGTCTAGAAGCCGCACAGGAATTTCCTCGTCATCGGAGTCATCAAGGTCAGCTTCTGTCTCTCCAGGAAGAAGCCCAGCATTCTCGATAGACTCGTCATCAGTAACGGTGTAAAATTTGTCACCTTTCCTCCCGTGAGACATGGCACCAAGATGCGTACCCAGGCACTTACGATGAGCACCGGTATGGCAAGCCTCCGATGAGAGGGGACGAGCATAGGGCCTGTTAAAAAAATACACTCATGAGCAGATATATGCATTGATAACCAAACGTCTTACGACGCTGATGCAGCACGTTGACTAGATGTCTGTCGTTTACTTCCTACCTCGCCAAGAAGCCGGCGTTTCCAGCTACCTAGAGGTGGCAGTAGAACCTCCACTCGGGCAAGGGGAATGCTGTAATAAATTAGACTCAAGTCAGAAAAAAAGTAGCCCACTGACTCTGAAACTGCGAGATGCATACGTACATTCCCCTCCTCGTTCGGTCTTCTGGTTGCCCTGTTTGTGGCGCGCTCATCGGAGCATCCGAGGGCTCTTCCTTGAGTTTACGTTTTCGAGATGACGAGCCAGGTGGAAGTGAAGTTATCACGACGATAGGTTCAAGCCGTGGTGGGTGAGACATCGCGCTATTCTATGGGAATTGGTGTCGTTTCAGGGTATCGTTCGAGACGCAAAGGCAAAAGTTGTCGACGCGTCCCGTCACATCCCGGTCACGTCACACTGACGCGTCTTGACTGATACCCGCGATGTCCCTCCCAGTGGTAAACATACCCGTGAACTATGGAACAGAAAAAGGTCCGTAGAATCGCCCATGCACGTCTTTGTTCTAATAAGCCCTCATAGACAGGATAAGGGATTTTCTGTCAAATTTTGTCGGCCCCGCCAGTAGCGATGTGACCGATGGTATGGCCGACATGGACATTGGGGATGAAGATGACAGTCCGGAGACCCGGAGGATGAAAGGTCTAAAGTACATGTCACAATTGGTACGCATCAATTACGTGCTTCTTTGTCCAGTCTGTCATGATTTAAGTACAGCAACGCATCGCGAACCGTGACCAACAAATGCTTGTTATCGACATGGAGGATGTGGTCAAGGTTCGTTGGTAGTTTCCCGATCGATTCCCATGATCTCATGATTAGAACAGCACGAAAAAACTGTAGGCGAGATTGCATCGCGAATAAGGAACAACGCTAGCCGCTACACCAAACTGTTTAACGAGGTCGTCGATCAACTTATGCCCATCCCCACTAAGGATATCAGTGAACAGGACGAGGTCATTGACATCATTATGCACCAACGGCGTGAGCGGAATGAACAAATTGAGGGTAGCCAGGATGGATTCCCAGTACACCTGCTCCGACGATAGTAAGTACCATCATCAACATGTTTGTTTGGCTTCACGACGTCGTCTGCCAGTAATCTCTCCTTCAAGCCACTACTCTCTGACATCTCGATGGCAGTACGCGAAGTAAAGGGGGTGCATCTCGGAAAGCTCATTACAGTCCGTGGCATCGTCACCCGAGTGTCGGAGGTCAAGCCTCTACTGCTGGTCAACGCGTACACTTGTGATGTCTGCGGTTCGGAAACTTTCCAGGAGATCTCAAGAAAGGAGTTTACTCCCATTGCTGACTGCCAGAATGAGAACGAATGTGTGAGGAACAACATCAAAGGCTCTCTGCACATGCAGACACGCGCTTGCCGTTTCAGTCCATTCCAGGAAGTAAAGATCCAAGAAATGGTATTTGCCTCATATTTCTCATGGAAACCGTCCTGCTCACTGTCTACTAGGCAGATCAAGTCCCTGTTGGCCATATCCCTCGATCCATGACCGTACATGTGAATGGCAGTCTCACACGCACCATGAATCCAGGCGACATAGTGCATTTGGGCGGCATCTTCCTTCCTATTCCCTACACTGGCTTCCAAGCCGTCCGCGCCGGTCTTCTTACCGACACTTATCTGGAGGTGCACGATATACATCAGCTCAAAAAGCAGTATAACGAGATGGAAGTTACAGCGGAGATGCGCGCTTCAATTGAACGGCTTCATGATGATCCGACGGTATACCAGAAACTGGCGTTTAGTATTGCCCCGGAGATTTACGGTCACGTCGACGTCAAAAAGGCCCTGTTACTCCTTCTAGTGGGGGGCGTTACAAAATCTATGGGTGACGGCATGAAGATCCGTGGGGATTTAAACATATGCCTAATGGGTGACCCTGGTGTGGCAAAGTCGCAATTGTTGAAGTACATATCCAAAGTGGCACCTCGAGGCGTCTATACCACTGGCAAGGGTTCGTCCGGGGTGGGTCTCACAGCAGCCGTCATGCGTGATCCAGTCACAGACGAGATGGTTCTTGGCACGTTTTTTGTTTTTCCTTCCAGGTCTCGATTAAATTTCTGACGGAAACGCACAGAGGGTGGAGCGCTCGTCCTGGCCGACAACGGAATATGTTGTATCGATGAGTTTGACAAAATGGACGAGTCAGACCGGACAGCCATCCATGAAGTCATGGAACAGCAGACAATCTCAATTTCAAAAGCGGGTATCACGACGACGCTCAACGCGCGCACATCAATCCTAGCCGCAGCTAACCCTCTATACGGCCGCTACAACACCAAGGCATCTCCCGTGGAAAACATCAATCTACCCGCGGCGCTTCTATCTCGTTTCGACTTGCTATTTTTGTTGCTGGATAAGCCCTCGCGCGACGACGACGAGCGCCTCGCGCATCATGTCACTCATGTCCACATGTATAACAAGCATCCAGACCTTGAGTATGAGCCACTCGACCCACCTCTAATGCGGTAAGAGCCCCTCTTCTCTCAACGTCAGTTCTCCTCAAACCTAATGAATGTCAATTATAGCGCATATATCGCACTCGCCCGCCAATGTCGTCCAGTCGTCCCTCCAGACGTCTCATCTTATATCGTAGACTCCTACGTACGCCTCCGCAAGCAATCGAAAGAAGACACCCAGCAGGACCGGGCACACACCCACACTTCCGCGCGCACGCTCCTAGGCGTACTGCGACTCGCCCAAGCGCTCGCACGACTGCGTTTTGCAGCGGCGGTGCTGCATGCGGACGTGGACGAGGCTCTGCGGTTGATGGAGGCGAGCAAAGAGAGTCTGCGCGATGATGATGGTGACGGTGATGGTGCGGGGGGTGATGCGGACCGCTCGGATACGAGCAGGATATATCGCATCATTAAGGATATGGCCCAGGCGGCTTCTGCGGGTGATGGTACTAGCGGCAGGCGCACGACGCGCAGACGCTCACAGAGATTGGGGCGGGGACCGGATGGCGAGCGGGATTATGCCGACGAAGAGGATGGAGAAGAGGGTGCGCTGGATGTGCTTTCGATGGTGGATATTCGCGCTCGTGTGCTCAGAGCGGGTTATACTGAGACACAATTGATGACAACTATTCAAGAGGTAAGAAAGCGCCTTTGGCTGACTGTGGCGGTGAGGGCTAAATTGTCCTGTTTTCAGTACGAGGATCTCAACATCTGGACACGCGTGGCCAATGGCTCAAAGTTGAGCTTCGCATGACACGACTGTTGATCTATTTCCTTGCCTTTGGTTTCATGTATCTCCTAACCATCACTGTCGTACTGTTGTCGAATATACCTGTATCAAATTACACACGAGCTTGATCCAATGTCCATTAGCATTCGTCCATGGCTACTCTCTCTGCAGCGACACTGAGGACTGGTATCGAGCTCTAAACTATCGGCTAGTAGATCATAGATAATAATATTAGGAATTGGCTAGTCAATTGGAATGAGATATCCCCAAATCCACGTCCAAATCTATCGCACAAATTTTCAACAACGTACCCTATCGCGAGAGCAACGAGCAGATGGGAAACGGCTAGAGCGTCTACGACGCATGTACCCAGCTCCCATCTCCATCTCCACTCTCACTTCTACTCCCACTCCCACTCCCAGTCGGGCTAGTGGCCTGATCAGGCTCATCTCTGTAAGCAGGCGTCGATGCGGTCCGTGGTGTATGTGAGTCATCGTCATCCAAGAAGCCTTCGTGGAACCCAAGCCCAGGTCCAGCACCACCGGGAGAACTCGCACGGAGACCCGTGCGCTCGTCCGCATCATCGTCATCATCATGCTCACCAAATGCATCGTACAACTCCTTCGTACGCGGTGTGCCTCTGCCACCAGCACTGCGTGGCATCGCGCTTAGCGCTACATCATCGCCAGGCAATGCGCTGTACTGCCCTGCGGCACTGATACGGCTCCTGGCGCGCCTGATAAGGAATATTCCCGAGATGACGCCGAAAAGGAGGACGACTCCTGCTGCGCCAAAAACCCATTTCTGGTTCGAGACGAGGGAGGACATGTCGGAGAACCAGCCTTCGTCTGCCGTTGGTACCATAGTCCCACTCGCAGTCGGGTTCGCTGACGTTGAGGAATCGTCGAAAGCAGGTTTATCCGCTTCACCCTCGGCCTCCCCGTGGTCCCCAGGTAGATGGTCTGTTGGCTTCGCATGTACCTTAGACGTGGTGCTGGTGGGATGCTGGGACACTACGGGGCTATTGGGACTAGGCACAGAGGGAAGCGCTTTTTCGAATAGAGAGAGTTGGTATTCACCCGCGATAGACGCGTCGATCGTCGAACCGTAGAGAGAGAGCTGCCAGCCAAGGAAGTGGCCTGTACGACCTTCGGCACCAACATCGGAGACACGAATTGTCCAAGTACCACGCGGGTCCTCATCCCTTTAGCAAGTTCAGTATTCGTGACCTACGAAGAACCAAATGCCTACCAATGCTTAACACTCATAAAGCGCCATGCTGGGTATCCTTCCGTATTGGCGTCGTCACGGCGGCGTGCTGCGAGGACGCTCTTGATCCCATTGGGGCTTGTAACCTCGACCTCTACATCACCACGACGGCCATGCGTAATCCAGACGCGCGCAGTAATGTGCTCTAGCGCCTCAAAATTGTTTAGTTCCAACTGTTCCTGGGTTATCGTGATAGTGCTCGTGACTCCACCAGGGACGATAGGCAATCCCCCGCTCATTTCTCCATTCAAGGTCGACGAGCCGTTCCCAACTTGTACAGCAAGTGGCTCGACCCAGGCTTGCGGCTTCACAAGCTGCCACTGCTGTGCGGCGGTGACAAATTCATAGCCGTTCAGACGTCCGTAGCCGTACTTGTACGAAAACAGCCGACCCGCTGCTGTCCTATCCCAGTCGGGATCATCTTCGTTGATAACTTCGGCTGTGCGGACAGCAAGGTGCTGGATATCACGCCACGTGAGGTCGGAGCTAAACAAGACGAGGGTCAGTGTCGTCATGCATGAATTGGCGAACTGGAGAGAATACCGAACAGAAAGTGCAAGAGCAAAGACTCCAGCGGCATTGGGTGCTGCTGCTGAAGTACCACCATGTGTGGTGGCACATGAAGACTTGCCTTTATCAGTGGTGACCTTTCAAATCTTCTAGTCAACAAAAAGATGGAAGCAGAGCAAGTGAACGTGATCGTACAATATGATTGCCGCTTCCTGAGCTATAAGCCACGAGGAGATTCGCGGCACACGCTTCAGAGTAAATAGGATGGAGGCCTTTAAAATCAATTGCAGCAATTGTGACGGAATAAATGCTATTCGTGTAGCCGTCGAAATTGCACTGGTCACCGTGCGCGGCACCATTGCCACTGGCAAAGACGAAAACGGATCCCCTGCCATCACGACCATTTTGGACACCATTCAATATTGCACGCTCGATGAGATAGCTTGGGGCCTCCATAGACCTGCCGTCATCCGGTGGGCCCCAGGAACAGCTATAAATAGAGGTATTGTGGTACTGGTAGTTGAGTGCCGCGGCCTCATCAATATCTGTGATGGTCCCGGAAAGGATGCGAATACCGGCGACTTTGGAATCGTATGCGATGCCCACGCCGCAGACGTTATTTTTCACTGCGCCGATCTGGCCAGCACAGCGCGTCCCGTGGTGGTCTTCAGGAAGCTTGGGTGTAGGGAGCTCTTCGTGGTCATTGTAGTCATACGAGCCGTAAGCCCACTACCGAGTGGGGGGATTATAGAACTCAGGTACAGTGCAGGACGAATACAAATAATGAGGAGCGCACTCACAAAATTATCAGCGAGGTCCTCGCTCTCATAGTCTAGTCCGTCGTCCACAAGTGCAGTGACAATACCATTACCAGTGATGCCCATATCCCACAACCGAGTGACGTTCATCATGTGCTCCGGATTTTCCTCGTTGATTAAGTGCCATTGCCGGATAAATAGCGGGTCATGAATCCCAAGCTTTTCAATGACTGGTTGCGCGAGTGGATGGGCCGAAGGATCGTCGTCGTCGTCTTCTCCGGGACGGATAGGAGGCGGTGCACGTTTTACACGCTGGCGGAGTTCCTGGCGGGCGAGATGCTTCACAGAGTCCGCTATACTGCGCGCGACGTGACGATCGGGATCTCTCGCGGAAACATGCCCCCGGAGAGCCTCAAGGGCAGCAAATACACGGTCATGACTTCCATCGCGCTCCCTCAGGGATGTTGATGGAGGTTCTCTTGGGATGCGAACTACCCAGAGATTGTCGAGCTCCCCTACACGCTCGACAACTTGCACATCGAGGCGACTGGCGACTTGTGATAACGAAGGGCCGACGTGAGGATCATGTTCCAAGACATAGTAGTCGTGAGTTTCGAAGGAGGGCCTCAGAGCATGAACAGCATGGTGAGATAAAAGAAGGAAGAAGAGGGAAAAGGGTAGTCGCATGGGTGTACACTGCTAAGCAAAGTGCTCGACACTGTCGCATAGGTCCTCGGATTATGTAATCAAACACAGCAATCATGATGGAGATGGAATCACAAAATGTAAATTACAGCAGGCCATAAGCGATAACGCCTCCCTCTTCATCCTCGACATACCAGCTCTCGACGGTGAACTCACGTACTGGCACCTTGGCCTCTAACGTTCTCCCTAGGCTGTTAGCTGCCTGGACAGCTTCA
Organism: Russula lepida; assembly: GCA_003316425.1. Classification (NCBI taxonomy): domain Eukaryota; kingdom Fungi; phylum Basidiomycota; class Agaricomycetes; order Russulales; family Russulaceae; genus Russula; species Russula lepida. Next base: position 44,702 of record QFEZ01000263.1, on the reverse strand, counting down.
ATGTTTCCGATATATCCCGACAGGTGCTCGCGAACTTTCTTCGCAGTGCCTGATACACCCATTACGTCGTCGGGCGTGAGGCCACCCAATATACTACTCTGTTCGCAAATGGCAAAATAAGCAACACAGATAAGTCCTTGGTGGGGAGAACATACATTTTGGTCTACAGTCACCGTGATCTGCGCCTGCCCGTGCTCGTCTTGTAAGCGTAAGAATAGATGAAATGTGTTCTCGCATTCTGGCGTGGTCCCATCAGGGGCAGTGCACGGGGTGCACGTGTCCATACCCGCGGGCAATCTGTGTTCATCCCTCAGCATTAATCTCTGTGGCCATACATTTACAAGGAAGAAAAGGCTTACTGCTCAGAGCAGCTCTTGCAACAACGAACAACACAATTCTCCAACTGCAGGGGAAAGGTCCCGACAACCCGCGCGCGGACATGGAATTTATCCACTGGCTTGTCGCTTTCTAGAATGTGAGCAATTGTAGTGAGGCCCTCATTTCGTCCTGCCGTTCCCATCTCTCCTTCCCGGTGGAAAGAATTCCTCCGTCTGGAATACGGCACGGTAAATTAAGCCAAGCACCCCAATTAAGATAATAGTATCCAACGCACTTCAAGAGCCCTCTAAGTTCTTCATTAGGATTATTAACGTTGAGTTTGTGAATTAGGCGATCAGGTCCCCCGATCCGACCAACGACTCTGCGGATACCCATGACGCGCTCAATCAGCCGCATGTGCTTGACAGTGAAAAACGATCCCGTCTCCATCTTGTCCGCCATCCTGCTCTGTTGGCCTTGCAGTTCTAGAGTCACTATCCATCCTTCCAGTCCTCGGCTCCACTGTGCCATCGGTGGCGTGGCAAGATCACTACGTTTGGTGTAGTCTGTAATGTACAATATGGAGGTGCCTCCTGCATTATACTCGGCATGTAGAACCTGGAGGCCATATAATCAGTCACGCAAAGTTAAATTGCAAAAAGTGGAACTCGACCTCGACGGTGCAGTCAAAAATAGACTGTAGTTCTACTTCCTCAAATAGCTTGTGCGGAAACACGTGGGGATTAGTGTCGTTCTCCTCCCACACTTTCTTTCGCCTGTCAACCGTGATAGAAAGATCATCTGATAAGCACGGGCCCTAGTTGATAAAGTACGCACTGAAGAAGCGCTTGTAAATGGAGATTTGTATCCAAATCTGCGGCGGAAAGCTTCCGCGCTTTGTCCGCCTCTGAAAAAGAACCCTCGATGTGACCGCCGTTGCTGACCTTCATGCGTACGTTATCAAGTGACCAGTACTCGCCCGGGTTCATCTGCTGACCTAGAGTCACTGCCTTGTCACGCCACATCTCGATGCGCAACACGCGGTCGGCAAGGGACACGGGGCACCATTCGCTGCTATGCTCAGCGAAAGTGCCCGGTTTGGACGTGTAATCCGTCACATAGACGCTGTAGATGTCAGAGATATGATTTGCATGTCCGTGCAAAATCTACCCTCACAACCAAGTTAGAGGTTGCATGGTTTGGGCATGATGTATTGGAGCGCGCGCACCTCTACTGTGCAGTTAAAGTATCCACGTGGCTCCCTCCCTGGGTCGGCTTCGCTGATGAGCAGGTGTTGTCGGTTAGTCTGCTTCCTCTCTAAAGCTACAATCGGGCCGCCTCCGATTTGGACCGCCGTACCCTGGTGCTCAACGCGGCTCTGTTGAACAGCGGCCCACCACCTGGTTAATTGCGCACAATACTCCCTCTCTTGGGATACTACATGCCAATTTGGCGGGTGATGAGACCGATGGTTGTCAAGCTTAGGATCCGGCTGTAGTACCTCTTCTGTAAGAGGGTCATAAACCGCCCATTGCATTGTATTTGGGTAGCAGGTACCGGTAAGACTGTCGTTCCAATGCTGGATCTGGTGTTTTCAGTGAGATCACCAATTTGGATAATTTGTGATACACAACACCTTGACTTGACGCAACATGATAACATCGCCTTGCTTTGGTTTTGGAAGCCATTGTTCCACTCTCATGAAACAATTAATTTTAATGCCCGCATTATTTACGTAGAGGACGCCACCAAACGCGTCCAGGACAGAGGGATCTAGTAAAGAGAAGCAAGTGCACCAATCTGAGGGAGGCATTCCATGAGTGACAAAGGCTGTCGGCGGGAAAGCTCAGACCTCCTTTTTGGGCTTGAGTAGGTCCTTTCACCACAAAAGAGACCACTCCGATTACGGACGTCAAAACCGAATGTCTGATTTTGGAGAGAGCCGTATACCGCCACTTGGAAAGTATGATTGTCAACAAGTAATACTGTTTCATGGAAAGAAACTCACCCCATTAACGATCAAGCCTGCTCGCATATTTAATGGGTCATCCGATATTGTTTCTGCATTTGCAAAACCTCCTCCGGTCCTTTCAACACCTTCATCCGATCTCGCTCGTTCACCCCCCCGTTGTGCTACCGTAACTCGCTCGGGCTGCATGTTTGCAGGTATGGAAGTAGCATCAGCACCCAACCCCGTTTGACCGTCATACCGCCGAGAGGGACCACAGATATCTTCATCCTCGACTGGTACAGTTGGCGTATTTTTGACGGATGTAGGGTCATTCGTGGTCACAGGAGGTATGCTAGCAGCTGACAATGCAGCTTCTCTTAATAATTCTCTTTTTCTCTTCCTATTCGACTTTTGCTTGTTGGAAGGAGGTCCGTCTGGGGTCGCACTACGATTAGGCGGCTCGAAAGAACCTCTAGAAGGTAGAACTGCATCGCGGCCTGACAGTTGTTGCTTTGACGTAGACGGCGCAGGAATCGGGGGAATAGAATAATGAGAAGTTGCTGAAGGTTCCTGGACAGAGGCGGGATCAACGGGTGGGCTCCGCTCACGAGAACGAGCGGTTCTGTACGCATAAGTCGCTGAACCACGACCTTCTCCTATAGTCAGGGGCGACTTCCTCGAGCTCGCCAAGTCCACAAAAGCGGTGGCAGAGGTAGAAGGTCCAGCGTCATTTTCCACTTCCGAGTGACTCGGGGGAGTTGGCGATTGTTCAGACGAAATCGTCATATAAGGGCCCCCTGCGGCGGCGGCTGCCTGCGTTCCAGACGTTCCTTCCTCTACACCACTATTTGCACTGCTCAGAGGTGGCGTTGAGAACCATTCCACAACGGGGTTATCAACGTTCAACTTTCTCTTTTTGGCTTTACCAGTGTCTGCAGCAACAAGTGGGTTATAGCCAACGCTAGCAAGAATAGAATACTCACATGATTTGGGCCAAACAGAAAGCAATTTCTCCTTTTCTCCTCGAATGCCCGCCCTCGACACGAGCAGCAATGTTATACCTTCTTTGTAGCGAAGGACGACGGGCAGATGGGTAGGAGAACCGGCGTACGGCAGAAGTAGAACGCCCTGCAGTAGTATCCGCAAATGATCACCCACAAAAAGTTCCCCCAGCCTCCTTTGTAGACTGTCGTCGATGAAGACATCTAAATAGACGGCCTTTGCTTTTGGATTTGGGCGGATATCGATGGTGTACTGATTCTTCCTTGAATTCGTTGAATATATGCGACCCTCAATAAAGCCTCCCGGTCGTTCGGTTTCGCCATGGATTATATCTGCAGCATTCATGCGCGAGAGGAAGGGTCCCGCAGAATCTTGTCGGGCGCGCTTACTCATAATGAGGGCGAAGGGTGACTGGAGTGAGACTGGACCGCGTCTTGGACCGCGTCTTGGCGCGTCTTGGGGAGCAGCACGTGCACGTTCTGGGCTTCTCGGGGGACAACCTGCCTGAAGCAAGATTGGCGGTAGATGGACCACTGACACCCCCACATACATGGAATCCCTGTCCCTGTCCACTGTATTTCGTCGCGCGCTGCTAAATCTCTCGAAAGCATCCAATTTACCAACGATACAAGATGAGACACAGGTATTTCGTGATCTTTCATGACAAATGACTCTTTGTTGAACTTACTCACCACCAGGAATTAATTAATATCGCACTTAAAGACTGCCGTGACTCGCGTGCGCGTGTCGCAGGTCTTGCACTCTTCAGCCCGAATGAGACCCTCGATGACATCTCCACTCAAGATTTGGTATATTTGTTCGTACCTTATGTCTTCGCAGAGATCGAAGGCAGGGCTCGCGCAATTGAAAGGGATGAACGCTTAGCACACCTGCGCGAAGCTGAGGTACGTCATGCTTGCTCCGTCGTGGAGACTCGGCCTATCTTAGAGGACATATTCCTGCACTGCGGGCAGCAAGGGTTTACAAAGTTCGTGTCAGACTTAGAACTATACGAGATCGTGTCCAAGTCCGAGCATGAACTACACGGGAAGGATGCTTCCGCCATCGCGGACCCTGCCCGACGACGGGAGATCAAGATCAAGCAGTACCAAGCAGAAAAAGATATCCGCACCCGCATAGAGGTAAATCCCTCAATCCAAATCATCTCCGAGTCCCATCATGCAAAACCTCCCTCAGACCATCGCGACACGGCATCGCGTCTCTCTCCCATCGTCCAACACTTCTCCGACAGACTTTGACCTCATCGCTGCGTTGCTACCGCCTTCCACGCCCATATCCACCACCGTAAGTGATGAGCAGGACAACGAGGACGAGCGGCGCATAGCGACGCTTCTCCTGCTCCGGCTTGCCTACACTCAGGCACACGCCCAACTCGCGGGTATGACTCGGGAACTCGAACTCCTGCGCAACGCGCCGCCCGCACCATCACCAAACCAACCCGGAACATCAGATGGCGCACCCTCATCGGAGGCAGAACGCGAATTATGGACGCTCGATACCCCTCGCTCTATAGGCACGGCGCAACGGGGCGGACCGTTGTTGAACTCAAAAGGCAAAGTATGTGATCCGTGCGGTGCCTTTCCTTTGGCACGTTGCTCATGGGAACGTATGTATGTAGCCGTTGCAACCGTTCACAATATTACCTTCTGGTGCGGGAGGCGATGACCGTGCGAGGTTACGGGAACAGGTATTCCAGCCTGACCACCGCCTGCCCACAATGACTATCGACGAGTATCTAGAAATAGAGCGACAACGTGGTAATATCCTCACGGGCGGGGGGTGAGATGCTCCACTTCTTGCAATCTTACTTGACTGACGCGACGAAGACCCCAGTCGGCCGCAAACCCCACATCCTCCGAGCAGCTCACCATGGATGCGGAGTGGGACGGGACAGCATCCGGCGATGCTAAGTCCGAAGAAAAGAGGAGAAAGGACGAGGAATGGGCAATATTTACCGACGCTAACCCCCGTGGCGCAGGGAATACTATGAATCGAGGATGAGATTGTCCTTAGAATATGAAGTATCAGACGTCACTCCCGTGTAAGACACTATTCTCTCAACAAAGCTGCATGACCTGCTGTCTCTAGAGCTGCAGGGAATATGGTGTAACAGTCAGATAATAGACAGAGGGTACATAAGATCAACATTGGCACTGTGACGCTTCTGGCACCTCGTTCGGTGATGGAGAAGTCACGTCAATCTCTGAATAGTTGTGGAGAGCAGTCAGACTCGCGAAAATGGATGGTCAATGTCAAACGTAGACGCACTCGTATTCTGCGTCTCCGCGTTCTGGCTGTCCTTCTCCATTCCAGGTAGCGACATAGCAATTTTCTTGAACAAACTTTTCACGTTGTGTCCGGCCTTTGCTGACGTCTCCATAAACATAATGCTCAGATCTTGAGATTTTGCAGTAGCTTCTTCGAGCGTCACCTGTCTGTGACACCTCAGCTGACACTCGGCACGTCTATTAATGAGTACATACCGCTTGTCAGACAGGTCGGCCTTGTTCCCGACAAGAACGACCATAACGTCATGCCCTCGCTCCGACCGCACGTCATCTATCCATTTCGTCGTGGAAAGGAAAGATTGACGGTCTAGCAGCACATGAGTGCCATAAGGAAATGACAGCGACGGGAACCACCCACTGGTGATATCAAATACGACAATTGCAACTGTGGAATCTCTAATGTATGAAGGAATTAAGGATCTGAACCGTTCCTAAGGGCGAAGAAAGGCAGTTAGGGACATAAATGCGCCTAGCATTTTGTGGACATACCTGTCCCGCGGTATCCCAAAGCTGTAGCCGTACGGTCCGATCATCGAGGTAGAGAGTTTTGCTAAGAAAGTCGATGCCGATGGTCGCCTGGTACGTATTGTCAAACGTGTCATACATAAATCTGGTGACGTGTCAGGGAATATTGAAGGTTATAACTTAGATGGCGACGCACCTTGTTATGAGACTGGTCTTACCGACGCTTTGGTCGCCAAGCAGCACTATCTTTGTGCGCTTTAACGTGCCGGACGAGACTTCCGATGTAGGGGATGTCGGACTAGCCATGTCGGATAGAATCTAGCGTAAGTGAGGGGAAGACGAAGTAGTTTTTACAGCCAGCGCTTGGAACGACTACCGTGTACAAGTGGGCGGCAAACACGTGCAGCCGGCCAGTCTGTTTGAGCTTGTTGCCCCACGACTAGCGCACGTACGCTCTAAGCTCATATCTGAAGGATCTGGCGAGCCATGAAGTTCATAGAGAAGCTTGAGCAAGCCCAGGGGCCATTCTATACTTTCGAGTTCTTTCCACCACGAACAGACCAGGTATGCCAGACCGATCGTAACATGATCACGTCCCACGACTACACATAGGGCCTCAGCAACCTCCTCCTGCGGATCTCCCGTTTGGCTGGTCTCAAACCCCTTGCGATCAATATCACATGGGGTGCAGGCGGGTCGACTAGACGCCAGACTCTTGAGCTTGCCACGTTGACGCAGAAGGAGTATGGTATGGATACAGTGATGCATTTGACTTGCACCAACATGGTACAAGGATCGGTGGATGATGCCCTTCGGGTATGTATTTTCTTTGGTGTCGAGTCCCTGCGGCGTGCTGAGGTGTGTAGGCTGCGAAAGAAATTGGAATTCAAAGTATCTTAGCCCTGCGAGGAGGTCTGCTTGACAGCAACTCCGAACCCCGCGGTGGATACTGATGGTGTCGTACAGATCCTCCAAGAGGAGAAGAAAACTGGATCCCCGCAGACCCTCGTTTTATGCACGCTGTTGATCTCGTCTCTTATATCAGGTCGTCACCAGAGTTCTCCGAGATTTTCTCTATTGGCGTGGCAGGTCATTTTGATCGCCACACTCATGTTTTTGCTTCTAATTCTCGCCCACCTCCAGCCTATCCAGATGGACACGCAGGGAGTACACTCAGCGAAGATGAAGAGATCGAATATTTAAAAGCAAAGGTTAACTCCGGCGCCGACTTTATTGTAACACAACTGTTTTATGACGTCGACAACTTCCTTCGATGGATACGGAAGATCCGCTCCTGCGGTCTGTGATGATGTTACAGGAGCGTATTTACAATACTCACCTCTAGTGTTAGGCATAACCGTCCCAGTTATCCCGGGTATAATGCCTATCCAAGCATATGCATCGTTTCTTCGCGTTACAAAGCTCTGTGGGACACATATCCCGGACCGAATCCATGCAGATCTGGAGGCCATCAAGGTATTCCCATCCAAATTTCCTCTGATTCGACCACCGGCTCTCATTCCCCCTAGCACGATGACCAGAAAGTTAAGGACTATGGCATCAAGCTAAGTGTGGCGATGATCCGACGTCTGGTCGCGGAAGGCGGAATGCGGGGTTTCCACTTCTGCACTCTCAACCTAGAGAAGAGTGTACAGAGTATCTTAGAGATCCTGGGATGGGCTCCAGGCCATGCCAAACCACATGCCAGACTGATAGCGGTAAGTCTTTCGTGACAGTGTAGGAGTCCCAAGGTTTGTTTAAATGCCTTGATAAGGAGTCCGTCGGGCCAGCCGAACAACCTACAACTACTGACCCCAACCTCATAACTACACCTGCGGGCGCAACTAGCTCCGCAGCAAACGGTCGCGTATCACACGTAACCAATGAAGGAGGGACAGGTAGAGGCGAAGTCAATTATGCGGCTACTTGGGACGAATTCCCAAATGGGCGATTTGGCGATGCCAACAGCCCCGCGTTTGGTAGCCAAGATTTGTGGGGAGGCTATGGCCGTATCGTAAGCACTCTCTGCCTTTAATTGTTCTCCTCTTCTGCTGTTGAACGATTGAGCCGTAGACACCGAGCCACCCACACCCTCGTACGCTTGAGGACATCACCGCGTTGTCCCTGAGCTTCCTTTCTGGCGAGATCACTTCGTATCCATTCTCGACTGCGCCGCTTTCCAGCGAGTCGCAGCTTATCCTTCCTCACCTCGTTCGATTAGCGAGACAGAGTTGGTGGCCAGTCAGCTCGCAACCTGCCGTCAATGGCTCACCATCTGAGGACGATACCGTCGGGTGGGGCCCCGCGGGCGGATACGTTTACCAAAAACCATTTGTGGAGTTCTTTGCTAGCGAGGCGGTTGTGGAGAGGCTAGAAAATGCGATTGAGAAGGTGAACGGCGCCGTGGATTTCTTAGCTGGGAACAAGGCGGTAGGTTAGAATTGCGATCTAGCTCACGGTCACTTATTCTATCATTCGGAAGGGCAAACTTAGAACCAGCATGCAGGACACTGAGCGTAACGCGGTGACATGGGGTGTCTTTCCAGGTCAGGAGATCGTCCAATCAACAATCATCGGAGAGGAATCGTTCCTAACGTGGAAGGTACGTGTCTCTGGCTTCCCTTTCCAAGGTTTGATCCGGAGTTATCGAACGGTCTTAGGACGAGGCGTTTTCAATCTGGAAGGACTGGTCGCGGCAGTTCCCGCCCGATTCACAGGAGCGACAGCTATTGGAACGAATCATTGATACGCGGTGGCTGGTCAACGTCACACATCATGACTTCATAGACACCGACGCATTATGGAAATTCTTATTCGAAGACGTTGGCCTGGACGATGCAAGTCTGACATGAAATAACGGTGTTTAGTCAACGAATGCAGATACAGAACAGCCTTGTATTCCCCACGCATATACTGAAAACTACATGTAGGATAGATTTCAGCGGGACTCGATAAACGTACATGTAGCTCCTATTCATTCAATGACGAGGAATTACCACTTTTTCTTCCACATGGGCATGGGGACTTGACGCCATTTAGACCCTCAAGGGATTCGCCAGGGTAAGTCATGGGTCCAAAGGCAATGCAGATCTTTTACGTAGAACTGCATATGTAGCATTCATTTCCGTAGTGTTCCTAGGAACTGCGTCGTCGAACCACTGGCATAAAAGGAAGCATCGAAGTTAGAACTAGAAGAAGGGAGGACTCGGATGCCACTCACGAATATAGTACGGGTCACCGTGGGACGACACAGCCTCGCTATAGAGTTGCTCTGTGAGAGCTTTCCCGCGAACAGGTCCGACTTGAATCACACTGACCGCGTCCACCGCGCGGCCGTCATCTGTCGATCATAAATGAGGCCCTGATGCTCAGATGGGAAGGTGAGAAGAGCAACATTGGCGCAGTTTGACTTGTTGCAAACCTTGTTCTAAGGCTCGTCATCTTATATGAGGTAAAAGATATACACAGCACCTAGGCAGATAAACCGAGTCCGGCGATCCAAGGTGAGGCGGATTCGATGCGTCTGAGGAGAGATCGCAGCTAGGACGCCCCGAGCAGTCCGTACGAGCGTGGCTTACCCGGTGCCTTTCTGAGTCATCAACAGACATCTTACCACACCTAAAACCGTCACCATCATTTTCTACACGGATAGGCACTGTGAAAAGATGGCATGCCTTCATATCTCGGATGGTGGGCTTAGGCCACTGCGCCCTCACTTCTATATCTCCTAATTTCGTAGGAGAGAACTCTACCCGGTGGCACAAGAGGTTTGTACCGTACATCATTTTTTCAGACTCGCAGTCTAAGTTCAATTTATGTGTAATTGATCATACTGAATGTAGTACTTGTCGGGTTCATCCCAACAAACGAAGATTGTAAGGCACGTATACTAAGTAGAGTTCAGGTTCGTTAGCAAGCTTCAAATTACAGATTTTAATATGACCATCGTTTGACAGGGTTAGTACCCATTACCCCCGTGACACCAAGACCGCTGCACTGGCTGGCAACTAATATCGCTCATGTTACAGTTGTCAACACGATTGGCACATTACTGTTTGAGCCAGTGGCTGTCAGTGACGTTCCGTAGGGATGTCCCCCGTGTCAGACGGTTATACAGATACCATATTACGGTCACGCTCACGGTACCGTCGAGGCCAAAAGAGATCAGAGGACGGCACGATCTACGGTATAGCCGTATACAGTTGATATCCGTATGGATACGGCTGTACATGGTCATATAAACGGCTGTGAAGAATGCTTCGGCGGAGCGGAGCGGAACAACCGTATCAGAGCGACCACGCGGCCGACAAGTTGCGTTCCCCCCTTCATTAAGCTTCATTTCTCACTGCCTCTCTCACCCATCACCTCCCTCTCGACCACCGGCACAAGACAACTGCGAACGAATCACACTCCTTCCCGCCCCCCGCCCCCCCCGCATTTCCTTTCTCTCCTTCCACTTTCTCTCTTTCCTTCGTATTTCCACCACCGGACGCGATTACTCAGTAAGGATTTTGATGTATTTAAACAGCCTCTCTCGTCGAGGATAGCATCATGTAAATCGATATCGTGTGTTTTCCTCCCTTCTTTTCTCTCGCGTGCGTCCTCGTATCCTCCCCCTCTCGCCCGGCACTTGCGCTCGTGGAATCGCTCTCCATAATGCGCCTTATGTCTCTCGTCTCATTTCTCTTGGACAACAATTTACACTTGCAGCCGCTAGCTAAGCTACATCTGGAGCCTACCAGTAGTAGTTCTATTCGGATTGCGACTGTGGTCAGTGGTCCTCATCAGTTGCATCCTTGTCATCGTTCCGGCGGAGTTATGGGAGCTCTGGTCCGAAAGGCCGAACAGAATCTTAGTTCCATGGTGACCACGAGGCCGCAACACAGTACCCATAAATATGCTGTATTGCAGGATACCACGAAGCTATGGTACCACTGGACCGGAGGCAAGCCCCAAACAGAAACTTCCGGGACTCTCACGACAATGTTACCTTATGTTGCACGAAGTTTGGTACTGGCACGCAACAGTAAGTCATCTGTTAAATGGTTCCGCGGTAGTGGGTCTCCCCATATTATCGTTCTAATACCTTGCCAGTACCCATCAGTCAAATTTCGCGTGACTTTCACCTCTTATGCTGTCACGGCGAGCATGTTCCCTAACCTGATCCCTTATTCGCAGTAATGCCAGTAAAGCGGTGTTTTAGACTTTGAAAATCGAGTTACTGGAAACTACAGTCAGGGTTGAGGCGGTGATAAGAGGATGTTAACGCTCAATATACGGCTCCATTGTTTTCTAGAACAGTGCGAGCTCTGCAGGCGCTCTTTGAGGGTTGTTCAGGACTCGACGGGACCGTGCCGGAGCTTGCGCCACGTAACAATGAAATAGGTAAAAGTCCACTCTGATATTGAAGCTAGCCGCCCAACTAAGTTGATTTTAACTTTCATTTGCACATCGTGCCGACCTCCCCACATTGTCGGGGATAATACGCCTGGAGAGCCGTTCCGTTTCACCGTTTGAGGGGTGTGCCGAGTTCACCCCTGAGGGTTAATACCGCTCACGAATGATAACTGAAGTAAATCCTTTTCCGGTACGCTATCTGTACATGTATCATCAGTTTGCTGCCTAAGTGGATGCCAGTATCCTGGTTCATTCCGAGGGAGAAATAGACCTATCAATTAAACTGAATTTGGGGAACGCATAGCAACATGGTACAATTTCAGCGATGAAAGCAAACTAAAAGAGGATTCACGCATACGGGACCCTTTTGAGGGCCATAGTGACGTGAATTTCATCCTGCGTCACATAGCCAACCCAACCAGTGGACAAACGCCATACAGTTGGTTGTTCGGAGCGGCGTGTGCCCCGGAGAGGAGAGGCGAGAAGGACATTGGTTGATTATGAGGTCGATTGACAGGGAAATCATGTTCAGTGTAGCTCAGGCTGGATCCACCTTGTCCAAGATTACCCCATATTGACTCGGAAAAATCGGCTTCATGGGATTGCAAAATAAGCGGGTAGTCGTCTCTAGCCATTGTCTGGAACGCACTGACCGTCATGTATTCGCCATGGCTCGGGGGTTGCGGTGCTTGGGCTTCCCGGGGTCGAGTCATAGAGTGGTTGAACTGGTACTGCGGGATAATCAAGTCCCTTCCATACACATCGCTGCGACATCCGATTCCAGGTCCAATAGTGACCCAGGTTGAGCCCTGCTGCTTTTCAAGCTGTCAGAAAAGCTCGTCGTGGAAGGATATCCGATTCATACGGTGGAGGATTGTGTATTAAAGTACAGAACCGCACTGTGAGTGAAACCGGTAGTCATAGAGTCGGGCTAGTGAGGAGTAGTAAAACAACAATGAGTATCCAGTATTGAAGATGAGAATGGACTCTTACAGCTCTTGTAATCAGCACCTGGAAGGGGCCTGTACTGGGGTAAGTTCCTCAACTGAATGGTATGATGAAATTTTTGTCTTGTCTCTGTCTTGGTTGGTTGGTTGGACTTGGTCCTGTACTATTAGCTTTGGGGCTGCCTTGTGCAGCCTCATGGTTGCCCCCTTTTTGCTGTCACTGTCTTGTATCTCCTACCCCCTTTTGTATAGGGAACTGTTCTCCTTCCCCTTCTGTCATGGTCTGGTCTTTAGACTCGTACCTATACCATCGTACCCAGTTCCCTTGTACTGTGTCTTGGTCTTAGTATAAGTAACACTCCTTGTCAGCGTATGTGCTGCCAAGTCCAAGTTGAGTCTCTTGTCTAAACAACAGAGAAGAACTTTTCTTCTATCTCTAGGGTGGCTCATCTAAGGGACTTGATGCAGCAGGAACCCATCCTCAGTGTCTCCATTTTCAACATCTAAGTCATGCTCTTACAAGTTAAATCACCATTCACTGGGTCTACTCATTGCACTTCTCAAGTGGCAGTGACAGCTATGGGGGGGGGGTATACACTGCATGAAGATCCCCCATCCCATTGGTTGAACTGTGATTGCATCTAGTGATTTGTTGGATGAGGGATCCTGAATCCTCCGGCATGATTATTTATCAACCCAGATATTTATTGTAATTTTGTGAAGTCATGTGAAAGGTTTTCACAGCACGGTGACTGGATGACCTGTCATTTAATCAGAACACACGGAGATTATGACATCTTGCTTGTATGGGTCTTGTTTATCGCATTGCTATCTCTTTGGAAGGTAAGGTGTGAATAATACCTGTGTTTCCTGCAACTCCTCACTAACTTCATTACTCACGCGGCCGCACGCGAAACGTGCCATCCCCACATCATCTTGGTCCTTTCTGATCTTAGGCCAGCATCATGAACACATTCAGGGTTAATTTCAATAATACCAGCTTTTCTCGCACGGCGGTGTGAACTGTAACGAGTGAAAGATAAGAAACTTGTCATACGGGCTCATCGTACGCCACCTATAATTTATAATGCGTTATCTTCGCCCTTGATGGTAAAACCTGCCTTGTAGACAAAACAGTTTTGATGACTACCCCAGCTGACCTCAGTTGATATCTTGTACATCTGTACTTGTGCGCAACGACGTCGTGATGTCGCCAGGATGATGCGAATCGACAACTTCACATGCCCTGCTTTAGTATTAGTTTAGTGTGGTGTGTAATTGCGCTCGGGATGTGATGTAGTTTCCAAGTTACAGGACAAGCACGGGCCGCATAATCGCGACCTCGTTGCGGAAGGTGCGGGACGGTAGTGGCGGGAAGGGCAGTTGGTGCCGAGAGGTGGGAGGTGAGGATCGAGAGTCGAATAGTCAGGGGTGGGTGCTTGAGCGCTTGAGCAAGTGCGCCGAGCCCACATGACAGGCAACGGAGTGGATGGAATAACTTCGGACAGTGGAGCTAGTGAAGTGGCTCAAAAAGTCCCGCCATATTGATTCATTTGGCACCGTCGCGCGTGACGACACCACGAGTCAGACTATTCGTTCTTGTAAGAAACCGCGTGTCGACAGTCTCAGGGTGATAAAGACCCTCTGCGCCGGGGTTATACCGTCAGATATCATCACGTATTCTGTTTCTGCATTGCCCGGTTTGCCCCGAGGCCTGCGTCGTTGCCTTCAAGTTGTTATAAAGTAGTACAAGGGCTGTTCAAACCTGTTAGCCCATGCAAGGTGAACTGGCAAGGGATGAGAGATACTCCATGCATTTCCGGGATGCGTTGAGGGGGACGGCGTCCTTTTCGTCGAACCTGCCGAGTCCGCGAGGGGCTCGCCGAGCACCAACCGCGTCAACCACGTGACCACGATTGAACACACTGGGTCGTCAGGTCTAATGTAGTGGTTGTGCCCACTTGCCGTCCCCACAATGTGCATTCTACCGCACGACCAGCAGAAGACCGTGTACGGTGGAGATCAAGTGGTCATTTAGGAAGAGGGTTCAGAGACAAATGATGGTATTCGAGGAATGGGTGCGTTATATCACATCTGTTGACAGTATCCAGGCTTACTAGCATCATGAAAGCAAACGTCGTATTCTTAGAGAACATTACAGACAACCGTCAATAACGGTACACAAGCAATGGACGTGGGTCTTATAGCACCCGTAGTATATCACACCATTTGACGACCGTGCCAATGACTATCAAAGCAGTTGGCACTGGCACGGCCTCTTGAGAGCTATGGTTATGTGAAATTCGTCCTGCCTGGGGTGGCTAACCCAACAATTGAAAAGGTGCCAGATCGGAGACTCTTCGGGGGTTCCTTGGTTGGCGTACGTCCCCAGTATGTGAGGAGGGAAGTTTGTTGTAGGGCCTGGCGATTCCCAGTGGTCGGTAGTGAAGTACCGTGGTTCACTTGGTTTCACTTTGTCTGATGTTGCCATTTTGGACGTTTGTCTTCGCGAAATTGTAGAATTGATGGATGATGGAACATCCTGTTGAACTACACTGCTACAGGCCACCGTGTAGTCGCTATGGTGGAGCGGTTGAGGGACCGACAATCCGCAAGTCGTGGCCATGGGGTAGGATGCCAGTACTAGTGGTGCCACGGCGAAACCAGAGGTCACAGGGTCGGACTAACGAAAAGTCAACATGTAATGAGTGTTCAGAATATCAGTAGAAATCGATTCGGACGCGTACGACTCTGGGAAGAGATGATGGGTTGTAATTTGAACTTGCCAGTGGTGTCGACACTCGAGTCGATGGGAAGTGCTATGGGGTAGGTCCAAGCGCAGTGGTGTGCCGCGCAGTTTGGAGCCTACTAGTAGTCTGTGTGAGGCGGGGGGGCGCTCGGGCTGTCCATCCTGCTTGGTACATCCGTCTGTCACCCATCTCCGAGGATAAGAGTCAGTACAGTAAGATCAGGGGGCTACCGCTACCCCGAGGGGTAGCGACCGCCGTCCTTTCAAGTTAGGTGCCTACCAGTCTCTGATGGGGGAGTCGGCCAATGCTGCATGGCGTGACCCTGGATGGGATGGGATGGGATAGAACACAAGTGGGTAGGAGGGTTGCTGCTTCCTACCAAGCCTTTATGCCAGCTATGCTCCCGCTTATGCCTGGCAAGTGTGCAGGGCAGACCCCTTTCGGGCGCCGGGGTGGGATTCTGCAGGCAGCACCATGTCCCCTGAATTTGACTCCGTTGACTGCAGGCCCGGCCCATGGTATCATTTTTATCCTCTACGTTGAACTCTTTTTTCGTCTCACGAGGCAGAGTATTGCCCTATAGAAATCAATAATGACACTCACCAAGCCGCTATTACAATAAATACAATTACAAGATTACTGCATCTCGCTAGTCTGTGATGAATGGCGTGCGTGACACACGCGGTCGGATTGAATACGTTGAATCACAAAGATGGGATAGGTACCTGTAAGACCCAGTTGCTGGAGAGGTCGTGGGAAAGCATCATTCTGCCAGTTTGACAGCGACCAATCGGACCTTCGGAGTTCGGAGAAACGTGCCGGTAGCTTCAAGAAAGGTCGTGGGGCATTTTTCCGTGACGTCTCATTCATCTCCACGCATGTAAACCAGCATGAAATACCCAGCTAGATCCGATGGCTGGATTGAAAATTATGAACGTTCGATGGACCCTTCAGTCAGTAATCCCCTCTTCATGTATCATGCGTTCACTGGGAAGTGGCACATGCCAGTGACCGCCAGCGGCGCCAGGGGCATAACAAAGGTACACTACACAATCAATCGACAGACTCGGAAGGGGGCTCGAAACGAAAAAAGGAAAATATGAAGGGCACATGAGACGATTTACTTCTCAAATCAGGAAAACGTGGTGTCTGCAGCCCGTTCCTTGAGCCCGTTTCGCGGAGAGTTTCGGCGGCGTTTCGCGTACTACTGTGGTCGCTTCTTTCAGCATTTCCCCTCGACGCTCTGCCGCCGATCCCGAGTCCTTCCTCGCCAGCTAGCCTTTTGTTGGCAGCCCCTTGGATGAAATACCGCGCCGCCGTGAAAATTTCTGACACAACCATCTATCTTTCGTAATAAAACCATCAGTGGATCCCAAAGATCGTATTTATTGTCGCCACGGGCGAGGAGAGTGCCGCCTTGAAGTTTGAACAGCCATTGTGCGACAACGCCGGACACCATTCTATTACTATGATGCTTCCTCGACGTTGACTTTAAACATTAATGTAACCTACGAAAAACTAAAACCCATCTCGAGCCTTACATCAGGAAAAACGTCTTTTGCTAATGAGGGCTAGCGAGGTCTAGAAAGTGCTAACGAGAGTAGGCTATCATGCTTATTGACAGTTAGCCCTCGCTAGCAAAAGACATTTCTCCTGATGTAACAAGAATGAGTGATCTAGTGATCACTGCTGCAGACTAGACAATTGAATAGCCCATAAAAAAGCTGACAATAAGTGTTTGTGCGCTCAAACCATCCACCACAACAGTCGATAATACATCAAGGGATGGATTAGAAGATTTTCGATCGTCAAATCGCCCGAGTACTAAAGAACTTAAAGAAAGACATTGCATTATACAACGTGTTTCCTCACCTGACCCAGTCGAGACAGTGTCGAGATCCTGCATGCCTGGGGCCGGTCGTGATTTATGCGACGTCGCCGGAAATGGGCGAGCCCACAACTTCACATTGCCCACATTAGTGCCGGTGAGCTGCCAACGTAGGGAGCGAGGTTGCTGTCAGCATGTCGTTCTTGAGCTGCTTGATAAGCACCAGTTGTACAGTCGTGACCTCGGTCATTGCGGGACGATTTGGGATGGTAGCGACCTTCTGTCTCGAATTCCACCACCCAACCGCAGGCCCTTCACTTTCATGGAACGAAATCCCGTTTCATCTTCAAGAGACTCTGGGTCTCGCGCTCTGAACAAAGACACTGGGCCTTCGACACCAGGAGGTGGGAGGTGGAGGGTTGAGTGTCAGGTGTGAGGGTGTTAGGGAGGCGATAATGAGCAGTGAGAGAAAGAGAGATAGCGTGGAGGGTGTTGGTGCCGTGAGTGTAGCTTAGGGACGGCGAAGTATTCCACTCGAAAGAGCCCACTGAAAGTCCAGTGTGCGTTAGGTCACAGAGCGCCAATTCGACAGGAACTTTAAACTGAATATGTTCTACGAGGATCAGCTTATTGTCCTCTCCCTCACTACCAAAGCGATACATCAACCCGTCGCAACAGAGGTCATCAAGGGCAACATGCGATGACGCATTGCTTCCGCAGCGAGAACATTATCACCAGGTCATCCCAGTCACCAGTGTTTCAAGGAGCCTAAAGAACCGATCAGACGAAAACGTCCATTGAACTTAATGGGGATTCACAACAATGAACCCACCATATGGCCGCCCTGGTGGCCACGATACGTATGTCAGTGGGCCAGAATGTGCAGTATAATACCTCAAGTCCTCGGAGATAATGTATGAAGCAACGTACTCAATGTCGTGTGGGAATACGAAGTCCGTGAAAGTCGTCCTTATCTCGGCGGCCGTCGATAGTGATCTGTACCAACGACTGGGATGTCTCGCTTAACTCCTTCCATTGGATCGCGAGGTCCATCGAAGCTTTATCCCTCTCATCTCTCCCACCCCTTGCAGGGGGTTCTGGTAATATCGATGCATTCCAAAGGGAAGTCGTAGAAGAAGCACTCTGCCTCCTAGCCGATAGACCCATTTTGTGATAAGGTGCAAAATCATTGGTTCGAAGGCGAGTTGCTAGAGACGTGGCTTGTGTGAATGTACTACAGTATTTTCAAGGTCCTTGTCATAAACAACAACCGTACCGTCGGTGATACAAAGCCCCGGAAGGGGTTTGGATTATCGCACCCTAGGTGATCTCCCACTGATGCACGAGCCAGAATTCCCTGCAAGGTGTGAGAGGGACTGAGGATGACTTTGTTCGCGATGGAACAATATGTACGTCAAATTTCCTTGATTCCTGCAGCGGCCTTGCGAGGCCTACCACAGATTGCACCCCGAGCTCGTAAAGAAAATGGTTTTGGATGAGAAAAGCTCCTCCGAGTCACTTTCCATTTGCTTGCAGGCCAGAGCATCCTTGGTTCTGATCAGGCACAACCATTGGTGTTACGTTAGATGTGTTTGAAACCCTAAGAAGACACCTCGGCGCTGTAGCCTGTTGGGAGGCAGTTCGTTCGAAGGAGGATACGCTCATCACGTGCGCGCTATGGTGAGCGCCGCGTCGTCGACCTAGCGACCCACGACCAAATCGACCAACGTTTCGTCGTGATCACCGCGGCGAACGTGCTTTCACCGCCGGGAGGCCATTGCGGCTGTGCCGGGTGCAATTGAACTTCCGATGATTGACCAATTGGGTGTCGCAGTCTTTCCCGAATCACAAAAACGACAGGTATTGCAAAGGATCGAAGACATGCACTGGGTGGCCCCGTCGTCATATGCATGGCACGCCACAACTTCAAAAAGGCCCCGAAGCGTGAAAACCATGTGGAAAGGACCGTTGGCTTCTACTTTGGAAGTCAGAGCACCCGATCGCGATGAGTCCTCTGTTCTGTTCGTTCATCATTAACGGGTAGTGACCCCTGATCGGAACAGCCATTTCATCGGCAGTCGCCAACAAGACTTCTCATTCAATGCCATTATAGTGGACCCTTCTTGTCTGGTTTCCTTTATCTTCAACTGACTGGGGGCTATTCGCTCGACCCTGGCGCCTCACCCTATTACAAATTGTAGTGAGCCAACCCACCGTTTATTACCGCAGAAATTCCTTACGTCGCGAGGTCACATTCCGCAATTACTTGCTCAGGCGCAAAGATTGGGTTACTACCGAATTACAGTCGCATGGGGAACAAAGCCCCAAAATTGATCTCCTCACAAATCCCAACCTATGCAACCAACCCTGACATCCGTTTTTGTCCCCCTTTCTCCCCTCATGTTTCCTCCCCATTATCCTTGTATATCGCCGCGCGGTGCGGCGTGCGATATGTATCAGTACATTGTTCCCGCTTACCACGTGGACCAACTCTCTAACTCCCATCATCTCTTCATTTCGGCCCCGAAATCACTTCTTTCGGGGACACAAGTCCGAAAAAGACGGCGCTCCGTTTCGGATGGTCGTCGTCTATTTTCGCCCATGCATTCTAAACTGTTGTTGGTCGGAGCCCAATCCGCAGCTGTGCCTGGGGAACTTCGCGTGATCGTGAGAGTGACAGAATTCACTTAGGACGTGAAGCTTATAGTTACATGGACAAAGTCTATATGGGCTCCAAGCAATGAATTACCAAAGACTGGTATGCGACGTGTGCTGGAATTGACATGGTTGGCCAGTGCGCAAGGTGCGGTAATGGGGCAATGTAGGAGAAAAATCTCCATTCACAGTAGACACTGATCCGACCTCTTGCTTTCTATAGTTCCTCATCGGCCCCGCATTTACAGGACATACAGTATATGCGCATCTATGCTCTACATGCAGCAAACACGGCTGTTGATCTCGTAACAAACACACAAGGGACAAGAGGTTATTATACGCCTTTGCCCCCGCCCCGAGGTGATTGGTGAACTACAAGAAAGGCAATGTTCGAATCATAAGAGGGGAAGTATAAAACAGGGGAGGGACGCCACTCGCGCAGCTGTGCGCTTAACGCATTCCCCGCGAGCATTTCCGGCCGCCAATCATCAACGACGTCCGCCAACGACAATGGGAATGCGCATTATGTGGCGCAGTGAAGTGGCGTAAGAATCGTCCTATTTTGCACGGCGTAACATGGGTACCCTTCATGGTTGCCTCCGGGTAAAAATCAATGAAGCGCATCGAAACGCCAGCAATGCCACACGCAGAGGGTAGAACGGTAAGATGATAGCACGACTGACTGGTAACAGGTATCGCCTTGATCTCACAAATACTCTTCGGAAAAGGTTCCCATATCCCGCGTGACTCGATTAGCCCCTGGCCTGTTCAAACTCCGTTAGAGAAGCCTGTGGGACTAACAACTTGAACGCAGGTGAGCGACCCCATTTGTACGTTGTCATGGGGAGAGCATACCTAGTATTTTGAGGGCATTAGCGAGATTACTCACGGTCGAAGATATTTGCAAGAGTCACACATAAACATGGGGAAAATTTGGTGGCCAACGTGCCAGTGTCACTGCCTCGCGGCGCTACCTGTTGTCACCTTATCGTACGAACCCGAATTCTGGCGTCTCAACGTTGAAAACCTAACAAAATAGGGTTGATTGTCCCGACAACCATGAACTTAAAAAAACCAGATTCCACGACGTAATGTAACAGAAACACGTTATGTCAAGGTTCAAGGGAGGCCGTGAGGCCATAGTACGGTATTCGGGCCTGAAACAACCCCTGTCGTTAGTATCATGTGCCTTCCCATGGATTCTCATGAATACGTGTAACTAGGCTCATCGGCTACTGCCAATCTCATCTTGGATATGACGATCTGAGTGCATGGAGCTGCTCTCTCGCATACGAAGCTCGGTGCACCGGGATGGAGGGCAGATCCGCTATCACCTCTTGGTTGCCAACATAAGTGTGAGTCCCTGCTCCGTCTTCAATTATCCATCAGATTTGTGTTTTTTAGGACGACATGGCACCGGGGATGAAGATTTCAACATGTGCCATTTAATTGATGTGTGGTCTCAAGACGTACGCTGATGAGTCTGAAAGACGTATGGTGTCGCCCATAGTATTAATAATGGCGAGCGGCTCTGCCCGCGAGTAAATATCAAAATCGGATTTCCCGAGATCGGATATCATGACCACACGAATTTTTGGCCAATCTCCTCCAACCAAGCCCTGGACCCGATGTCAATAAATTTGATCTCCTTCAAGAGTGACATCAAGAGGGTCAAGTGGTACTTACGCCAATATACAGGTCATCGCCCAGTCTGCAATTAATATGTTGCCCTTTGCTTTGGATGATTTTGGTGCATAACTTGCTGTCGCGAACAGTGCGACCCAGTTCAAGACCCAGTTCAGTCCAAATTCCGAGCCAGAGAATACGGTATCATTTCAAATATTTCGTTATGGCATACGCCAGCTTCCATGGAGAGACTGTATGGGGCAATCGTGCCACTAGTTTCCTATAGCTACTAGAATCGCCAAGGACGTCAGCAATCACTCCAGCAGGCAGTGTGAAGATTAATTTCAGCCATCACATGTCCGGCTGATGGGCCGAGTCGTGTTTAAGCGTGTTTACCGAACAGCAGTCTTTTCGGCAAGCCTCGGTCTCGAACCGGCATCGCCTTGGCCCTCCTCAGCTCCCCCCTCTGCTCTGCCACTCATTGCTCGCCCGTCGCTCGCACCCTCATGTCATGCGCTGGTCTGCTACTGCGTGGCGTCGCGTCGCGATGCCTGGGACGACTCCATCCGTACCTCTTGCGCCCGGGAGGACTCGGACTCGGGAGGCCCGCCTTTTCTCCGTTCCCCTCCTGGCAGCGATAGAGGCCGTCTTCAGGCGGCAGCTGTTCGCTCCATGTCGGAGTTCGTTGAGCCATCCGTCGCCTTAGATGAAGGACCCTGGGGAGCTCGGCTCGGCGGCTGACCCGTTGGCCTTGACTCCCACCGCCCAGGTTGGTCCCTTCCCGCGTTCCGCTGCCCGCCTCACCGCCTGAATTCTTGCCTTCTAGCCCGCGCTTTACCTTTTCTTGTTGGTCTGCCTTGTCCTCCTTTTTTCACACTGCCGTGGCAGGACGTATTCCTCCCTTGTACAGAACTGTATGTCCTACATCGGCCATTGTCGCTACTTGTACAGAGAAGCGAAGGCAACAGCAAATGGCATCACTTCAGACAAGAGTTTGCTAGCCTCCCTCTTACGTCGTAAGCTTACCATCTACTTTACAGCATTAAAATAACATTGCAATATGAAAATTAACGAGAAAAAAAAGGTCAGCTGGAGGAACTCAGCGCACGGAGTCAAAATGGCGACACTGGACAGCACAACACAATTAAAGGCACTTCTCAGCACAATCAGAAATAGCATGATAACGCGCAAAGCCTCAAGCCTCCTCTCGCAGCTCCATATCGGCCGTATTTCTCTGAATGGCTACCTCTACAAGTTCAAATTAGTAGACAGCCCCAGATGCCCCTGCATGCGAGCAGCGATGGAGACAATTCCTCACTTCCTACTCGCCTGCCCAAGCTACGCCTACGAATGCCGGCCACTCAAGCAGAAGCTCAGAAAGATGCCCACAGTGAAGGATCTCCCTGAGAATCAGAAACTCACATCGCACCTGCTCAACTACATAGATGCTACAAGACGCTTCAACCACAGTGGTCAGTATTAGATCGGACCAGTAAATCTGCACGAGGACTCCCCCAACAGATCAAAAACAAGGCGAGAAACAATTCCTCCAACTCCCTCATCTCCGCATTCGCCCTCCACCCCTCTCCACCCCCACCTCCTCTTCCACGCCCTACTTCCCCCGGTATCGTGACAAGTTCGCTGCCGCGTCGCCCCAAGCAATTGCCAATAGGGCAAGACCAAGCAAGGACATGCGAGCACCACACGTGGAGCCACCCCTTCTGGCGGATTTTCTCGCACTGCAGCCCGTGCTCACAGCACGCTCCGGTGCACCGCTTCGCCTCATGGGTCACTTTGCGTGGCCTGCTCAATTTTTGGATTCCCATGGGCTTCGTGCTCGCATCTCGTGCTCCCTTATTTGCCTCCCTTTGTGTTCCTGCGCTCTGTGTCCGTCTGACATCCTACATTGTACAGCGCGTGTATACTCCCTTTCAGCATTGGGCGCGTGCTGTCAACTCCTATCCAACTATCTGCTTCAAATCCATGAGTCCCTTTCACCATTTTTCTACCTTACTAACACTTAACTTTTCATCTTTCATAATTAGTACGATCACCTACTGTATCCCGTGGTGTCAAACGCGACGAGCCCAAAGGCTCTCTAACCATTGCCTAGTTCATTTCCGTCCATCTTATTGTCTTACCAGAATGCACCTTAATGTTCAAAGACTTGATTCAACACTATACCCTACTTGTAGCACAAAAGTATCTGCTGTATTTAAGAAGTCTTGTCGTATCCGAATCGTTACAGTGTTGTGTTCTCCTTTTCTGGCTTGTGTGCGGTCGCCTCAAACCCATCTCCCACTTTGTCTTCTTTCCTCATCCCCTCTCTCGTCCCCGTGCACGTCTCCCTCGGCCTCTTCACCACACCCTCCTCCCTTCCCCCCACTCGACCACCCCAAGCCTCCCGGCTAAACAAGTTCTATGCGGATGGCAGCCCCCCTACAAACCACCGCCCAATGCTACACGGT